>QBDW01004902.1:0-12893 GCA_003261595.1 Maconellicoccus hirsutus
CGCCTCATCCCAAAATAAAAATCACAGCATATTTTAGGTTTTATTAAAAATTGAAAAAAAAATTGAAAAAAAAACGATATCAAAATTTTAAATCTAGTTTGAATTTTAAAAAAATAACATTTTAAAGTAAGCACCTATTTTGGTTTCATTAAAAAAATTTTAAAAAGTACCTTACATTGGAAATTTGGTTTTATTAAAAATAATAGATATAAAAAAAATGAAAAAATAAAACAAAAACAGAAACAAATTATAAATCTAATTTGAATTTTAAAAAAGTAACATTCGAAGTATATGGCGTCGAAGACTTTAAATTGATTTTTACTGAAAAGTGATAAAAGTTTTCAGATTTTTGGTTGACATGGTCAGATAGTCGTCAATGAGTACTTTCCAATGATTCCATTAACTCAATTTTGATCATTTTCGACATGGGTGGTTTTTGGAATTAGGTCATTAATGTATTTTGCTTGCGTTGAAAATTAAAAAAAAAATAAACATTCGAAATTTAATTCAAATTTTTTTAGAGATTAAGTAACCATTTTCTGGCTTTCGCTTCAGAGAATTTCTTGATCACATCGTCGAATTCAATTATTTTCAATATAGCATTTCCGATGTGCAAGATAGCAATATATTGAAGCCATTTGCCGCCCCTGAAATATTGCCGCCCTGGGCTATTGCCCACTCTGTCCATGTCTAAATCCAGCCCTGGAAGGATCATTGGTGAGAAATAGTAAGTCCATTTAATTTCTCATGAAAAAGTTCGTTCAACTGACATACAACTCAATCCTGTTATGTTTGTATTTTTTTCAACTTGAATTTCGAGCTTTATAACTTTGAAAATAAGCTTTGGTCGGGGAAATGAATTTCATCATCGTTTTATTCGCAAAAAATCAAGGACAAACTACTGCTTGATGTTACAGAAAAATTTTATAATTTCAGAAAATTTTGAGATTTGAAGCTCAATGACTTTTGAACAAAGGGTCATAGATGAAAAAGTATAACTTTATTGAATTTCTCGTGAAAAAATACATTCAATTGACATATAACTCGATGTTGTTGCTCAAGTTTGCATTTTTTTTACAATACTTTGAATTTTGAAAGTAAGCTTTCGTCTAGGAAATGAAATTCGCCGTAGTTTTTCTAAAATAAAAAAAAATCGAGGAGTGAACTCCCGAAGTGTTACCAACTGGAACTACTTCATTAACACTAAATTGACTTCTTTTTCTTTATTGACATGTACCTTTTTAGCCAAGAAAATACACTTAATATATAAGATTTTTTATCGCCTTATATCATCGTAGAATAAGTGTAACATCATTATTCATTTTCCAAGAACGAAATCAAAAATTCCTCCAATTTTTTTGCCTCCTTCGAACGAAACACAAACCTTTATTTTTAATGAAATATCGCTCCTTAAGCCGTTATTTAACCAAACGATATTTTGAACGGTTGAACTTTCATTATTTCATGAATATTGAATGCCAGATCAAATAATTAATTACGAGTGGCGCACATTAGAATAGAAAACCCGCTGGTGCAAATGGTATGCTATCTATTCTGGCGTGAGAACAGTCGTACTTTCATTTCTATCACCTGTTAGCAAGGGCATAAAGCTTTTGCTCGTTTGTAATTTCGTCGAAAATTGAAGAAAACCATATATAATTTCATATAATTCGCAACAAAAGTTTCGCCACGTAAATCGCAGGTTTACCTATTACCTACTTCTATATGTACGTTTAGAAAATTATTTCAGTAGGTTATGCATCTCGTTTTACCCACGTCCGGAAGCAGATGTTTCCTTATTTTAATTAATTTATACATAATTTAATAGAATATTTTTCATTTCGATGCCCATCACCATGAATTTTTGATTACATTTTATGAAAAGTAGGCATTCATTTAGGCTCGCGTATTTAAAAAAAATACATTAAAATAGTATTCCTAGAAGTAAAAATGATACCACTTACCGTTTTATTTCCTAAATTTTTCACTTTGCAATTAAGGTACGCCGTTTTACCAACCAAGGCAGTAACATTTTTCGAAGCGCTTTTATCAAAATAAGGCTGGCCAGGTTTTGCGGTAACTTTATTTATTGTATTACTATTCTTTCCGGATTCTTTTTGAACTGCCGTAACTGCAAAAAATAAACAAACGAAACAAATGAATAAAATTATGTTTCTTTACTCATACAAGCTAAATGTATATTTTTAATTTCTCTCTCCAAAATTTCGTATAATGAAACGTTTTCTATTAACTAAACTCCTTCATGATAATGAAAATTTCATAAATTTTAAAACCGCTGGACGCCGAAATTAATAAGGAAATATTTATGAATTTTACTCCCACTTTTCCGCCATTTCGATCTGCGTCCTAGATTACAATAAGAACTACTTGGAGACGTTCGCATGTACGGTGCACACCACTAACGTCGAGCTTACGTTAAAAACCTGAGCCGATTTAATTTTCAAAATGAAAAAAAAAGTTTTTTAATTTCAACGTCTCGCTATTTTTTAAATCGTGATTTCATGTTAGCAAAAAGTTAATAAACCTTTTTACTCTGCACAACTCTGAATTTTTCATTTTATTTGACCGTAAGTGGGGAATGATTTTTGAAGAATTTTAATTCACCAACATTCAAAGAAAATAAAATTTATTTTTCCTCATTGCCGAACAAGCAAAAACAAGTTTACAAAGATCTATTTTTAAGTGAATCTATTGTTCGAAACAAATTAATGTGGTAGAAGTTTGACGTTGAAAACTTCCTAATCTTTATATTAACTGCTAGTTTTAAAGGAAATGACTGAATATTTCTTTCTGTCACTGAAAATGAACCAAAAAAAGAAAAGAAGGTAACTAATCCGTAAAAAAATAATTTCTGCGAAGATATTAATACTTCGAATTTTTCTGGCGTATTTAAAAGTTCTCAATAAAAATAAGAAGAAATTAAGTAACCGAAACGAGAAAAAAAATTACCACGACATTTCATACTTTTTAAGTTTTGGGAAACGCGAGTCGCGCTTTTAGTAGCATTTTTTCCACCCTTCTTCCTTAATACCACTAATTAAACATTTTCTTATTAAAGTGGTTTCGCGCTTTTCCGGCGGTTAATTTTTTACAACAGCGTATTTATTTGAACATGAAAGGTTAAGCTCTATTTATACTAGCAATAAAAAATAGAGCCTCTTTGTTTAAACGTGCTGGTCTCGGAATCCGTAGCTATAATAAATAACCTGCGAAAATGTTGATAAATACGAAGCATTTTATATTTTTGCACCAAGTTTGATCGATTTCGGTCATTGTTTCACGCAAACTTTTCTCAACTCGGTTAGCAGTGTTAGCTCCAGAGCACGAGATTAAGTTATAACTATACTTACTTAGTTATCAGCAGTCACGTAACATCCGTAAGCATTGGTATTAATACATATAAATTTTGTACACGTTTTTCGATTTAAATAAAATACCTTTTTTATTCGATTTTCCTGTCCTTTGAAACATCGTGTATTTTTATTTTATTTTTTTTGTTAAAATAAGCTATCGTATGCACCTAAACTCGCGACCGTTTCGAGATTGTAATTGTATAACTTTTTAATGACAATTCAACATATCGGTTTAGCTCTTTTGAACCTATACTAATTGTAATTATCTAGTATCCATTATTCTTGATGATTTTTTAGGAGAGAGGAGGAGGGGGATAATGATTTTGCCGAAGCAAGGGTAAACGGAGGCTTCTAATTTATTTTTCTGATGGATCCCACAATTTAGAGTTCGAGCCCCCTCCCACCACATTTTGCTACATTTTAGCACATTTTCCCATAGGCGCAAATAGGTACATTTTTTTGGGGAGGCTTCATTCCTTTGTAGACTTCGTTACAAAAAAAAAAAAAAAGATGAAAAAGCAAATTATATTTCTTTATGTACACGAGTACATAAAGAAATATAATAGTCTTTTCCTGCCAGGTGCTGAGGAGAAAGATGATGTTTATGTTCATGTTACGTTGTGATATCTAATCAATCGGCAAATTATATTTATTAGCGGCATTTCAAAATTAAAAAAAAAGCGAGATTAGGTGATGGAGGTTGACTCGATGGACGTATTAATGATTATTCAATAAACAATTTTTAAATATCAGTTTTTCATTTGGGGGCTAATTTCATATTTGGGGGGCTTAGCTCCCCCAAGCCCCCCCTATTTCCGCCTATGCATTTTCCCATACTTTGGCTGCACACACTTTGCGAGCACATCACATTTTGATGCCATATTTTAAGTGCACCCACACGCAGTTTACTAGTTTCTTCCCTGCTTGCAGAAATCATTATGTACTCTTAATGAATATTAAAAATAAAAAACAATTGGTTCTTCGAGCATAACGTTCTTAAAAAAATTTCATATTTGTTTTTTTGAAAAATTCACCCGAACTTCCGCATTTCAAACGTTGATCCAAGTGGACACGAAAAATTACCCAATTTCACACTTGATCGCTGGAGAAAACTGCACTTCATCCTATTCCGAAAAGCGTTCCCACATAAACGGCTTAGTTAAACGATCACTTTTGAAAAACATCTCGCACTGACTGCGTTTCATTAAAACACCTCCAGAAGAGGCGTATTTTTCAGATGAAACTTCACAAACAAAGGTAATTAAACTAGAGATACAGCCGGAATGGCGGTACGAAGAATGGAAATGGCCCTCCATAGTCAAAATAGTACACGCATTAATTGAAGCAAATCAAAAGCATTATCATTTGTACGAAAAACCTGTTAATAGTTAACGAAGTAATTTTCTTGGTGAAATCATTTCAGCGAAACGCGCGCACTTGGGAGAAAAAAAAAGAAGAAAAAGAAAACAATGGAATACGATAAATATTGTAAAGAAAGAAGCAATGAAAATAATGAAAAAGAACACCGAGTGGAAAAAGTAGTTTGTTACGAAAGACCTTTAATAGCAAAAGTAATAAGAAAGGTGTAATAAAGTAAATTGTATACAAAATAAATTTAATGGACGAATAGCAACGAAAAAAAGTTATTATATAAACGCCAGACTAAATTAGAGGATTACAGCGAATTTACTCGTGTAATCTCTAATGGAAGAATATTGTACATCAGCTAGGGGGTATTCCCTTCAACTATTTGCCTTTTTATTCATTGCATTATTTCTAAGCTACCAAATTTTCGACAATATATTACACCACCAAGTCTAAATCAATTCAGTGAATTTCTATCGTCTTCGATTCTTTTATCTGTTTATACGTATAATGGTAATCTAATAACTATTGCAGTAAAAAAAAAAAACTCATTGTACAGCAACTGTGACAAATGAAATACACTCTTATTATGACGACAAAAACCTCACAGCACTTATCAAACGCATCGTTCTCTTAGTCCCTTCGTTCAAGTGAATTATTTAAATTTTCAAACATTTAAATTCGTGGCGAAATTTCTTCACAGCGCAAAGAAGAAATTTAAATTTACCCACGTTTAGCAAACATAAAACTCAAGTTACACTTCAACTTCACATTTGTTCGCAATCACCAGGAAAGATTCAATTCCCACTTTGTCTAGAATTGTAGAAATTTTTTACAGGTATTACCACGTACAAAGTGCGATAAAATATTCGCAAATAAATCCACACCGCCTACGAGTACATAAAAATTTTGAAATCCAATTCAAAAGCTTTGTATAGACTGCGCGCGCATTTTTTAATTAAACCGACGAATTAGAAAAAAATTCTAGATATTAATTCGCAATGGCAATGTAAAGGTCGCGTAGCACCGTGCAGTAGTAAACCAATTTGTGCATTTTTATTAAATTCATTTCTATAAAAGAATTTATCCTGAAACTAGAAACGACACGTATTATTATGCAAAACACAAAATCGAAAAGGATTGGTCGGTAAACCAAATTTATTCAAATGTTGGATTTTGGTAAAAACTGGTAATCTTTTCTGTGAAGACTACACAAATGTACATTTTTGTAATAAAATGGAATTGTAAAGAAATAAGTACGTTACATTTTTTGATAGTTCAAGTGGTTCTTTTCTGTTATTCGAAGATTTTCTATATGACTTCAGTTGTTGATTTTTCTAAAACTAATCTACGCTTAGCACTTTTTTCCGCTTTTATTTAATATTTAGCTTATGCTACTGTGCTAGGGCTTTTGTACTTTACATTTAGATATCGATAAAAATTTAAGTAAAAGTAATCATTTTTTTGTAAACATCGTCCCAGATTTGAGAGAAAATTAAATGAATTATTGATGTAAGATGAAACTTAATTAAATGCTTTATTTAATATTATTTCATTACACTGTAGAAGTTGTCGTTGAAAGAAATAGTACATCTGAACAAATTAAATTTTTCTCATTCGACGAAACCGTTCACATAATACACGAAAGTTATTGTCAACTTTTCATCATCCAAAAAACCTCACAAATTCAACAATATAAATTGAAAAGCAAAATAAAATTTCACGCAGTCCAAAAAAAGAATTAATTGACCGAAGTTTACGGTTTTGCATAACGTATAGAAGTAGGCTAAACAAGAACAAAATATCATATTACGTAACAACCTCAATAAAGGAGTTACGAATTACAAAGAAAAAAAAATCAAAGGTCGGGGACTTAAAATTTAACCTCTTTCGTAAGCACCTTTCAGACAACACAAAGACCAGCATTTATTAAAATTTCAAGCCTCTCAGGACACGACGTTAACGCAAGGAGAAAATTTTATTCACATCTTGTACGTTAATTTTTCTCTTCTAAGGCTGAATTATCGTTTAAAATCGAATTTCTCTTGTTTCGGAATGCGCTTTCTATGAGCCAAAACACGTCATCAAAGGCGCTCCGAAGGGTTTTCAAAGGCACGTACGTACAATGCTTCATCGTCACTAATTTAATAAAACACTTACACGCTTCGACGTCGATAATTGTGAAAGGTAATTCGAGTTTTAAATTGTATAACATTATTCTCCCTACGTGTTTGAGTAATATTAACGGGCTCAAGTGGAGCCGATATAATAAAACATTTCTGCAATGCAGTTCGCACAATCTAGGAAAATCTTTCCATAAAACTGCATTTCCTTTTGCTACAATTTCACGATGAATACTTTTACTTACATGCGGAAAAAATAAATCTAAGGTTTCGTTATTTCATTAAAGCATATTAAGTCGAAATTAAATTAGCCTTGAAATTAGTACTTCAGAATTTTTTTTTATTAAAATTCACCACGATATTGAGCGATTAAAATTATACGCCTTGCAGGGTCAAATAAATTTCACCATGCGAATTTTTTCCAAAAAATTAAAATGAAGTTGAATTGTTTTCCGACACTTGTCTTTCAACTACCCAACACTTGCAGTAAGTAATCAATTTATGCGATTATTTAGAAAACTCTAAAATTACAAACAATTCGAAAAATAAAATTTGATGTAACTTTTCCACACCGTAATCTAATTTAGGTTAGGAAGTTTGCAAGCACGAAGTTATTCGAAGGATTTTGTTTTCTCTCGAGAGATCAAACTAACCGAGTACATCATATCGATCTCACTTCATCATCGTAGATTCAGATTGATTATCAACAATTCGAGGTGAATATTTTTAAACCACCAATACCTCAACTAATTAGAAAACAACAATCGAGAAAAAAATTTAATTCGCCGTTAACTTTCAAGAGGACAATTTTATCTTTCACGTAGCTAAAATTTCGATTTTAAATTAAGTACCATTGATTTACTTACGAGCGACGTCTCATATCAGCTTTTCATACATTCATATAACGCACCACAACTCATTAGGCTACATTTATATCATTGTTGAGTACATAATACTTAAGAGGATTATAATTATGCGTATAACGTCGCGTCGTCGTTTCGTCGTCGAGTCTAAACGCTGATTAAGAAATTTTTAATCACTGAATATTAATCACACAGTTTTGCTTTTGAAAATACAGTACATATAATTTAAATATTTCTTGTTTCTTTTACACGAGAATCTGCATACGTCTTCGAGATGTCACCAACTTAAATGACTAAAACGTCGTTGAAATGAGCTTGAAAATTATAATTTATTTTGACAATGAAAAAAACTCATCGTAATTTGAACTTTTCACCTCGACGATGAATTTCAAAATATATATTTTTTTCTCTCTTAACTATCGAGCGGCAGCGTCGTATAATACTTATGAGTCATTATGCGCATAACAAATCGAGCCCTCTTAGATATAGAAAAATCTTCATGCATAAAAATTCCAGCCTCAAGCAGCATCTTTTTGCATCACGAGAAAAAGCCAACAAAAATGAAATCTCGATCATCTGTACCGAGTAAACAAACAATTCAAAATTACATATTTTATCCAGCGGCGTAGAAAGGGAATCTGCCGCTGGTGACAACCGATACCGTTCATTCACACAACAAAACAACGATCATCACTACCATTCCCCCGATCATACCCCCTCAAAAGATTAAAAGCGCAAATTATAATATCTATTTTATTTCTAAATTCTTATAAAATATGGGCTTATTTGAAGTGAAATTTTTTTGTCTCCTCATCCTCTCAAACTCATCTATAACCAATTTAGCGTACAAGAAAGACTAACGCCAGCTGTAAGTACTTTAATGCTAGATATCCATTTTACATGAAATCAGCGACTCAGCGTAATGCATACTTGACACCAATGAGCATATCTGACATCACCATATGTCTTCAGATGGGCTAAGTGATCGATAAGAATTAGTAGTCTTATTGTATCATTAAAGCAAAGGTCAAAACGAACAAGTGAACGGGACGATCAATTGATCTCAAATCTACTTGCTGGAAATTGATGCATCGTTGAAAAGAGGAAAAAATTCTATTAATTCGAGATATACAAAAAATTGAGAGTTTTTGGCTTAATCTTGAAGTAATTTAATGCAAAGTTGTACAACATTGAGAAAAGCTGAAAATCAGTGATAAGAAAATGAGCTTCACAACCGTAAAAATAGTCAAAATTTTATTTTTTTACACCAAAAAATTGGAAATTTAATTTTCTTCAAACTATGAGATGAAAAATTTTCCAAAGTCTTTCGTTTTCGAATAAAAATTTAAAAGCTACAGTTTCCCGATATATTACACTTCCAGTATCCCGTTTTTAAGTGTTTCGTCATGGCGCCTCTAGATGTTGGCCACTTTGAATTTCGTTGCCAATCAACAATCAAATACAGGAAAAATAACACAAGTATATGATAAATTGGAACAGTTAAATTAAATGATAGATTAAAACGGGACTACGAGTATAGTGGGTTGCATAACCAATTTTTGCAAGAAAACTATACTTGTAATCCCGTCTTAAATCTTGTATATATAATTTCAGTGTGCGTCTGTTAGTCCTTTAAAAACGTAAAAATCAGTGAACTAATAACAGTAATATTTGCATCATACATTGGTCTCATACTGTGGAATGTTTATGGCCAACAACCTTTTACATAAGTTAATTAGTCTTTGAGTAATTTAAACTTTAAAGTTGAGGTGCATGTGTGTTCACGTGTACGTTGCGTATTGCTCTATATGTTGAGCAGTTGATTACTGATGAAATTCGTATGTATTTCATGGCGTTCCTAGCGGTAAAAGTAGGTACTACTAGCGACAAACGTGAAAAGTATGATTATTTCAGTGATATTATTTTTGCAAAATAAGTTTACCAAATTTTCTAGAGGCAGGACGAAGTCTGCCGGTTTGGCTAGTATTTTTATACATTTAAATTCATCGTCCTCATATACCTCATTGAACTTGAAATCCGTGCCTCACATTAGCCTCTTTTGAACTTCATACAGCTCACAAGAATCAATAATGTGTTTAATAGTAGTAACCTGTCCCTCACATGATGTACAACGTACATATTCTCAGTTGCCTATCCGTGAATAGGGTGTCCAATTCTAATTCCGTTACAGAAGTTCCGCTTTACAATCATTGTCAATAAAACTTTAAAGGAATGTAAATTTTCAGAGATTAAAAATAAAAGTAAAAATACTAGTAACAGAAAATGATATACCATAATTATTAATTAATTAAATAAAATAAATTCTCTTCATAGCCTGTCTATAGCTCTGATTAGGCGAACTTGAAATAAAATTTAATTTATACGATAGATAAACACGAAATACAGCAAAGAGTGCGTTACATCCTAAGTTAAATTCCATACAAGAAAAAAACAACCATAAATCACTTTTTTATGCGATGTTGAAAAACAGCATTGGATTCGCATTGTATTTCTATGATTATCATAGAAATACACTTCACCGGTTATATCTATATCTGTAACTTTGCGAAGTTTACTTTTCAGCAAAACATTAAAACAAAGTATAATACGAATCTTGCGCTCAAGTACACTGTGGAGGAGAACACATTCGGCTATTAACGTTTATATGCACTGTAGCAAGAACATAGGTGGTATACGTTAATTATAGGCCTTTGGCGTATGTGCGTAGCTTAAATATAGTCTTATATCTATCTTTGTAATATCCATCCACCAGGGAGATTTAAATGGAAAAGCTACATAAAATTACCCAAGAGCGTAATTTTTGAAGCTATATTTTGGTACTAGCGTGTCTTAACGCACGCCACGCCAAACCATAGCTCGTTTACGGGTTTGAATATACCCTTTGCGAATTCGAGCTATATGAAAATTCAGCTTTCAAAATTTAACGTTAAAATCATTCCGTTAAAACGGTATTTTCAAACTTGAATTTATCCGACGAAAAACGCTAAAGGCTTATTAAATCTTCAACTTGAAACCGTACCGGAGTAATTTTCCTCGTCAACAACTACCGCAGAATATTATTTTAAATATGGCGAGTATTTTTCAAAATGATATATTTATTAACTGGCCGAGATTTGATTGGCGTGAAAACATTTTGTGAACTTTTCAAGAGGAAAACAAGATAATGCACGCGATTCATGTAAATGTCCAGATGTCGCTTTCAACATTTTATTATCACACAACTTCGCTACAAAAAAGCTCGGTGAATAAAAAGTAGGTAATATATAATAACGTCAGCGTTAACACGAATACCAATAAAATCAAGAACACATACCGATCCAGCTAGTTGCTTTTTACATTATACAACGTTAGCGATATTTCTTGAACAATCACATCACATTCGATTTAAATGTTTTACCGCAACCGATGAAAAAAAAAATCAATTAAAAAAGCATTCTCCTCGTAAACTATAGGTAGGTAGTAGGTACTGGGTAGCTCTGGCTAGGTAGTGGATATGCTCAATTGTACCATTGCTATAAATGCTAATTAGTAACAAAATAAAAGAACACGTCGGTATATGCAGTTGAATATAGACGAGTAATTATCTCCGCAGATTTTCATAGAACATTATGAATATAGGTTTGTGCGTTACATAATTTTTAGGCAAATATAAATTTCGAATTATTCGCAATAGTTCACCATACATATCTACACATTTACGGATTACAACACGCTCACTTGATTAGCATAATTTGACAAGTACATTATAGTTAATCAACTCGACAGTGTAAGTATGCTTGATCGAAGTGCAGGTACATACTATATACTCGTACTTCAAATAAATCAATTGGGAACGAATTTTTTACTGAAAATATTTCGAAAAATTTTCCGTAAATATTCGAGATCAATTTTGATTCCTTACGTGGAAAGTGGTTCGGGTACTTTCGTAGAGTTTCGAGCTCGTTCGTGGACCTTGACGATTTTTCCAACTTACCACTATCAGTACAGTTTTTTTTTCACCCGATTCGCTCAAATTTCACCGCAAATGAAATAATGGAAAAATATGTTTAATTTGTAATTGAAAACATCTCAAAGGTGAAAACTAAACGCTAATCATAACTTCCACCAATAGCTAAGTAATAAAGAAATACAAACGATTGGCGTTTTCAGTGCATAAAAATCCACACTCTATAAAGTAAAAATCGAAAATTAACAAAGAAAAAAAGTAACTCAAATGACCAGATAATCGATTATATCGCATACATGAGCACCAAATTTAGTTACGTTGACCGAGCCCAACATTTGTTCTAATTCTAATATTATGAATTCTCTTCCCTTTATGATTTGGTGCATTTTCTTTGGCAATACGACCTGACGCAATTCTTCTTGAACCTCTTGTAACATCTGGTTTGCGCCGACTCAATGAAGTAGGCTGAACATGTATTTTTGCTCCGCTTTTAAGGCTATACTTCACAGTGAAAACGACCGTAATGATTTGATCAAAGTTCCTCTCATTCGTGCATCTAACGCATCGCACAAAAAGAACGAATTTGGTCAAACTTATGTCCCCTGACCCGCTCCTGTCTAAACTTTACTCCGGTTTTTCTTCGTAAATCTTCAATTTTTTTGAAATTTTTTTTTACGAATCCGTTTAAAATTACTATAGGAGTGCGGCAATACTAAAGTTTTTTTCAAAAAAAGCTTTAGATAATGCGTAATAGTTCAATCGCACTAATTCTGATATTACTCACTTGTCAGTCCATAAATCGAAAAAAGAACAATTATGCCGCACTCTCGAGTGGATTACCTCTCGTTTAAAAAAAAAATTAACGAAATCGATGCAATATTTCCGGAGAAAAACCGGAGTAAAGTGAGGTACCTCAGACCAAAAATTGCACACAAAATGTAAACACTGATAAGACTGTGAAGTATAGCCTTAAACCTAATGCATTTAGCAAACGAAATATACACGTCACTGTTTAGAAAATTGAACCAGAAAATCGATTATTTGTGCATACGAATATAAATCCGTTTCGAAACAGTTGGAGTGGACTGAGTCGGTTCTTGAGTCAGTGTAAGTCGACTCAAGTCGGTTTTCGAGTCGGTTCGAGTCCACCCGAGTCAGTTCGATACCTACTATTAAAATTCGATAATAATACAAGCCTTGG
>QBDW01004903.1:0-15976 GCA_003261595.1 Maconellicoccus hirsutus
ATTTTTGGTTGACATGGTCAGATAGTCGTCAATGAGTACTTTCCAATGATTCCATTAACTCAATTTTGATCATTTTCGACATGGGTGGTTTTTGGAATTAGGTCATTAATGTATTTTGCTTGCGTTGAAAATTAAAAAAAAAATAAACATTCGAAATTTAATTCAAATTTTTTTAGAGATTAAGTAACCATTTTCTGGCTTTCGCTTCAGAGAATTTCTTGATCACATCGTCGAATTCAATTATTTTCAATATAGCATTTCCGATGTGCAAGATAGCAATATATTGAAGCCATTTGCCGCCCCTGAAATATTGCCGCCCTGGGCTATTGCCCACTCTGTCCATGTCTAAATCCAGCCCTGGAAGGATCATTGGTGAGAAATAGTAAGTCCATTTAATTTCTCATGAAAAAGTTCGTTCAACTGACATACAACTCAATCCTGTTATGTTTGTATTTTTTTCAACTTGAATTTCGAGCTTTATAACTTTGAAAATAAGCTTTGGTCGGGGAAATGAATTTCATCATCGTTTTATTCGCAAAAAATCAAGGACAAACTACTGCTTGATGTTACAGAAAAATTTTATAATTTCAGAAAATTTTGAGATTTGAAGCTCAATGACTTTTGAACAAAGGGTCATAGATGAAAAAGTATAACTTTATTGAATTTCTCGTGAAAAAATACATTCAATTGACATATAACTCGATGTTGTTGCTCAAGTTTGCATTTTTTTTACAATACTTTGAATTTTGAAAGTAAGCTTTCGTCTAGGAAATGAAATTCGCCGTAGTTTTTCTAAAATAAAAAAAAATCGAGGAGTGAACTCCCGAAGTGTTACCAACTGGAACTACTTCATTAACACTAAATTGACTTCTTTTTCTTTATTGACATGTACCTTTTTAGCCAAGAAAATACACTTAATATATAAGATTTTTTATCGCCTTATATCATCGTAGAATAAGTGTAACATCATTATTCATTTTCCAAGAACGAAATCAAAAATTCCTCCAATTTTTTTGCCTCCTTCGAACGAAACACAAACCTTTATTTTTAATGAAATATCGCTCCTTAAGCCGTTATTTAACCAAACGATATTTTGAACGGTTGAACTTTCATTATTTCATGAATATTGAATGCCAGATCAAATAATTAATTACGAGTGGCGCACATTAGAATAGAAAACCCGCTGGTGCAAATGGTATGCTATCTATTCTGGCGTGAGAACAGTCGTACTTTCATTTCTATCACCTGTTAGCAAGGGCATAAAGCTTTTGCTCGTTTGTAATTTCGTCGAAAATTGAAGAAAACCATATATAATTTCATATAATTCGCAACAAAAGTTTCGCCACGTAAATCGCAGGTTTACCTATTACCTACTTCTATATGTACGTTTAGAAAATTATTTCAGTAGGTTATGCATCTCGTTTTACCCACGTCCGGAAGCAGATGTTTCCTTATTTTAATTAATTTATACATAATTTAATAGAATATTTTTCATTTCGATGCCCATCACCATGAATTTTTGATTACATTTTATGAAAAGTAGGCATTCATTTAGGCTCGCGTATTTAAAAAAAATACATTAAAATAGTATTCCTAGAAGTAAAAATGATACCACTTACCGTTTTATTTCCTAAATTTTTCACTTTGCAATTAAGGTACGCCGTTTTACCAACCAAGGCAGTAACATTTTTCGAAGCGCTTTTATCAAAATAAGGCTGGCCAGGTTTTGCGGTAACTTTATTTATTGTATTACTATTCTTTCCGGATTCTTTTTGAACTGCCGTAACTGCAAAAAATAAACAAACGAAACAAATGAATAAAATTATGTTTCTTTACTCATACAAGCTAAATGTATATTTTTAATTTCTCTCTCCAAAATTTCGTATAATGAAACGTTTTCTATTAACTAAACTCCTTCATGATAATGAAAATTTCATAAATTTTAAAACCGCTGGACGCCGAAATTAATAAGGAAATATTTATGAATTTTACTCCCACTTTTCCGCCATTTCGATCTGCGTCCTAGATTACAATAAGAACTACTTGGAGACGTTCGCATGTACGGTGCACACCACTAACGTCGAGCTTACGTTAAAAACCTGAGCCGATTTAATTTTCAAAATGAAAAAAAAAGTTTTTTAATTTCAACGTCTCGCTATTTTTTAAATCGTGATTTCATGTTAGCAAAAAGTTAATAAACCTTTTTACTCTGTACAACTCTGAATTTTTCATTTTATTGGACCGTAAGTGGGGAATGATTTTTGAAGAATTTTAATTCACCCACATTCAAAGAAAATAAAATTTATTTTTCCTCATTGCCGAACAAGCAAAAACAAGTTTACAAAGATCTATTTTTAAGTGAATCTATTGTTCGAAACAAATTAATGTGGTAGAAGTTTGACGTTGAAAACTTCCTAATCTTTATATTAACTGCTAGTTTTAAAGGAAATGACTGAATATTTCTTTCTGTCACTGAAAATGAACCAAAAAAAGAAAAGAAGGTAACTAATCCGTAAAAAAATAATTTCTGCGAAGATATTAATACTTCGAATTTTTCTGGCGTATTTAAAAGTTCTCAATAAAAATAAGAAGAAATTAAGTAACCGAAACGAGAAAAAAAATTACCACGACATTTCATACTTTTTAAGTTTTGGGAAACGCGAGTCGCGCTTTTAGTAGCATTTTTTCCACCCTTCTTCCTTAATACCACTAATTAAACATTTTCTTATTAAAGTGGTTTCGCGCTTTTCCGGCGGTTAATTTTTTACAACAGCGTATTTATTTGAACATGAAAGGTTAAGCTCTATTTATACTAGCAATAAAAAATAGAGCCTCTTTGTTTAAACGTGCTGGTCTCGGAATCCGTAGCTATAATAAATAACCTGCGAAAATGTTGATAAATACGAAGCATTTTATATTTTTGCACCAAGTTTGATCGATTTCGGTCATTGTTTCACGCAAACTTTTCTCAACTCGGTTAGCAGTGTTAGCTCCAGAGCACGAGATTAAGTTATAACTATACTTACTTAGTTATCAGCAGTCACGTAACATCCGTAAGCATTGGTATTAATACATATAAATTTTGTACACGTTTTTCGATTTAAATAAAATACCTTTTTTATTCGATTTTCCTGTCCTTTGAAACATCGTGTATTTTTATTTTATTTTTTTTGTTAAAATAAGCTATCGTATGCACCTAAACTCGCGACCGTTTCGAGATTGTAATTGTATAACTTTTTAATGACAATTCAACATATCGGTTTAGCTCTTTTGAACCTATACTAATTGTAATTATCTAGTATCCATTATTCTTGATGATTTTTTAGGAGAGAGGAGGAGGGGGGATAATGATTTTGCCGAAGCAAGGGTAAACGGAGGCTTCTAATTTATTTTTCTGATGGATCCCACAATTTAGAGTTCGAGCCCCCTCCCACCACATTTTGCTACATTTTAGCACATTTTCCCATAGGCGCAAATAGGTACATTTTTTTGGGGAGGCTTCATTCCTTTGTAGACTTCGTTACAAAAAAAAAAAAAAAAGATGAAAAAGCAAATTATATTTCTTTATGTACACGAGTACATAAAGAAATATAATAGTCTTTTCCTGCCAGGTGCTGAGGAGAAAGATGATGTTTATGTTCATGTTACGTTGTGATATCTAATCAATCGGCAAATTATATTTATTAGCGGCATTTCAAAATTAAAAAAAAAGCGAGATTAGGTGATGGAGGTTGACTCGATGGACGTATTAATGATTATTCAATAAAAAATTTTAAATATCAGTTTTTCATTTGGGGGCTAATTTCATATTTGGGGGGCTTAGCTCCCCCAAGCCCCCCTATTTCCGCCTATGCATTTTCC
Organism: Maconellicoccus hirsutus; assembly: GCA_003261595.1. Lineage (NCBI taxonomy): Eukaryota > Metazoa > Arthropoda > Insecta > Hemiptera > Pseudococcidae > Maconellicoccus > Maconellicoccus hirsutus. The sequence goes on from QBDW01004903.1 coordinate 3,862, forward strand.
CATACTTTGGCTGCACACACTTTGCGAGCACATCACATTTTGATGCCATATTTTAAGTGCACCCACACGCAGTTTACTAGTTTCTTCCCTGCTTGCAGAAATCATTATGTACTCTTAATGAATATTAAAAATAAAAAACCAATTGGTTCTTCGAGCATAACGTTCTTAAAAAAATTTCATATTTGTTTTTTTGAAAAATTCACCCGAACTTCCGCATTTCAAACGTTGATCCAAGTGGACACGAAAAATTACCCAATTTCACACTTGATCGCTGGAGAAAACTGCACTTCATCCTATTCCGAAAAGCGTTCCCACATAAACGGCTTAGTTAAACGATCACTTTTGAAAAACATCTCGCACTGACTGCGTTTCATTAAAACACCTCCAGAAGAGGCGTATTTTTCAGATGAAACTTCACAAACAAAGGTAATTAAACTAGAGATACAGCCGGAATGGCGGTACGAAGAATGGAAATGGCCCTCCATAGTCAAAATAGTACACGCATTAATTGAAGCAAATCAAAAGCATTATCATTTGTACGAAAAACCTGTTAATAGTTAACGAAGTAATTTTCTTGGTGAAATCATTTCAGCGAAACGCGCGCACTTGGGAGAAAAAAAAAGAAGAAAAAGAAAACAATGGAATACGATAAATATTGTAAAGAAAGAAGCAATGAAAATAATGAAAAAGAACACCGAGTGGAAAAAGTAGTTTGTTACGAAAGACCTTTAATAGCAAAAGTAATAAGAAAGGTGTAATAAAGTAAATTGTATACAAAATAAATTTAATGGACGAATAGCAACGAAAAAAAGTTATTATATAAACGCCAGACTAAATTAGAGGATTACAGCGAATTTACTCGTGTAATCTCTAATGGAAGAATATTGTACATCAGCTAGGGGGTATTCCCTTCAACTATTTGCCTTTTTATTCATTGCATTATTTCTAAGCTACCAAATTTTCGACAATATATTACACCACCAAGTCTAAATCAATTCAGTGAATTTCTATCGTCTTCGATTCTTTTATCTGTTTATACGTATAATGGTAATCTAATAACTATTGCAGTAAAAAAAAAAAACTCATTGTACAGCAACTGTGACAAATGAAATACACTCTTATTATGACGACAAAAACCTCACAGCACTTATCAAACGCATCGTTCTCTTAGTCCCTTCGTTCAAGTGAATTATTTAAATTTTCAAACATTTAAATTCGTGGCGAAATTTCTTCACAGCGCAAAGAAGAAATTTAAATTTACCCACGTTTAGCAAACATAAAACTCAAGTTACACTTCAACTTCACATTTGTTCGCAATCACCAGGAAAGATTCAATTCCCACTTTGTCTAGAATTGTAGAAATTTTTTACAGGTATTACCACGTACAAAGTGCGATAAAATATTCGCAAATAAATCCACACCGCCTACGAGTACATAAAAATTTTGAAATCCAATTCAAAAGCTTTGTATAGACTGCGCGCGCATTTTTTAATTAAACCGACGAATTAGAAAAAAATTCTAGATATTAATTCGCAATGGCAATGTAAAGGTCGCGTAGCACCGTGCAGTAGTAAACCAATTTGTGCATTTTTATTAAATTCATTTCTATAAAAGAATTTATCCTGAAACTAGAAACGACACGTATTATTATGCAAAACACAAAATCGAAAAGGATTGGTCGGTAAACCAAATTTATTCAAATGTTGGATTTTGGTAAAAACTGGTAATCTTTTCTGTGAAGACTACACAAATGTACATTTTTGTAATAAAATGGAATTGTAAAGAAATAAGTACGTTACATTTTTTGATAGTTCAAGTGGTTCTTTTCTGTTATTCGAAGATTTTCTATATGACTTCAGTTGTTGATTTTTCTAAAACTAATCTACGCTTAGCACTTTTTTCCGCTTTTATTTAATATTTAGCTTATGCTACTGTGCTAGGGCTTTTGTACTTTACATTTAGATATCGATAAAAATTTAAGTAAAAGTAATCATTTTTTTGTAAACATCGTCCCAGATTTGAGAGAAAATTAAATGAATTATTGATGTAAGATGAAACTTAATTAAATGCTTTATTTAATATTATTTCATTACACTGTAGAAGTTGTCGTTGAAAGAAATAGTACATCTGAACAAATTAAATTTTTCTCATTCGACGAAACCGTTCACATAATACACGAAAGTTATTGTCAACTTTTCATCATCCAAAAAACCTCACAAATTCAACAATATAAATTGAAAAGCAAAATAAAATTTCACGCAGTCCAAAAAAAGAATTAATTGACCGAAGTTTACGGTTTTGCATAACGTATAGAAGTAGGCTAAACAAGAACAAAATATCATATTACGTAACAACCTCAATAAAGGAGTTACGAATTACAAAGAAAAAAAAATCAAAGGTCGGGGACTTAAAATTTAACCTCTTTCGTAAGCACCTTTCAGACAACACAAAGACCAGCATTTATTAAAATTTCAAGCCTCTCAGGACACGACGTTAACGCAAGGAGAAAATTTTATTCACATCTTGTACGTTAATTTTTCTCTTCTAAGGCTGAATTATCGTTTAAAATCGAATTTCTCTTGTTTCGGAATGCGCTTTCTATGAGCCAAAACACGTCATCAAAGGCGCTCCGAAGGGTTTTCAAAGGCACGTACGTACAATGCTTCATCGTCACTAATTTAATAAAACACTTACACGCTTCGACGTCGATAATTGTGAAAGGTAATTCGAGTTTTAAATTGTATAACATTATTCTCCCTACGTGTTTGAGTAATATTAACGGGCTCAAGTGGAGCCGATATAATAAAACATTTCTGCAATGCAGTTCGCACAATCTAGGAAAATCTTTCCATAAAACTGCATTTCCTTTTGCTACAATTTCACGATGAATACTTTTACTTACATGCGGAAAAAATAAATCTAAGGTTTCGTTATTTCATTAAAGCATATTAAGTCGAAATTAAATTAGCCTTGAAATTAGTACTTTAGAATTTTTTTTTATTAAAATTCACCACGATATTGAGCGATTAAAATTATACGCCTTGCAGGGTCAAATAAATTTCACCATGCGAATTTTTTCCAAAAAATTAAAATGAAGTTGAATTGTTTTCCGACACTTGTCTTTCAACTACCCAACACTTGCAGTAAGTAATCAATTTATGCGATTATTTAGAAAACTCTAAAATTACAAACAATTCGAAAAATAAAATTTGATGTAACTTTTCCACACCGTAATCTAATTTAGGTTAGGAAGTTTGCAAGCACGAAGTTATTCGAAGGATTTTGTTTTCTCTCGAGAGATCAAACTAACCGAGTACATCATATCGATCTCACTTCATCATCGTAGATTCAGATTGATTATCAACAATTCGAGGTGAATATTTTTAAACCACCAATACCTCAACTAATTAGAAAACAACAATCGAGAAAAAAATTTAATTCGCCGTTAACTTTCAAGAGGACAATTTTATCTTTCACGTAGCTAAAATTTCGATTTTAAATTAAGTACCATTGATTTACTTACGAGCGACGTCTCATATCAGCTTTTCATACATTCATATAACGCACCACAACTCATTAGGCTACATTTATATCATTGTTGAGTACATAATACTTAAGAGGATTATAATTATGCGTATAACGTCGCGTCGTCGTTTCGTCGTCGAGTCTAAACGCTGATTAAGAAATTTTTAATCACTGAATATTAATCACACAGTTTTGCTTTTGAAAATACAGTACATATAATTTAAATATTTCTTGTTTCTTTTACACGAGAATCTGCATACGTCTTCGAGATGTCACCAACTTAAATGACTAAAACGTCGTTGAAATGAGCTTGAAAATTATAATTTATTTTGACAATGAAAAAAACTCATCGTAATTTGAACTTTTCACCTCGACGATGAATTTCAAAATATATATTTTTTTCTCTCTTAACTATCGAGCGGCAGCGTCGTATAATACTTATGAGTCATTATGCGCATAACAAATCGAGCCCTCTTTTAGATATAGAAAAATCTTCATGCATAAAAATTCCAGCCTCAAGCAGCATCTTTTTGCATCACGAGAAAAAGCCAACAAAAATGAAATCTCGATCATCTGTACCGAGTAAACAAACAATTCAAAATTACATATTTTATCCAGCGGCGTAGAAAGGGAATCTGCCGCTGGTGACAACCGATACCGTTCATTCACACAACAAAACAACGATCATCACTACCATTCCCCCGATCATACCCCCTCAAAAGATTAAAAGCGCAAATTATAATATCTATTTTATTTCTAAATTCTTATAAAATATGGGCTTATTTGAAGTGAAATTTTTTTGTCTCCTCATCCTCTCAAACTCATCTATAACCAATTTAGCGTACAAGAAAGACTAACGCCAGCTGTAAGTACTTTAATGCTAGATATCCATTTTACATGAAATCAGCGACTCAGCGTAATGCATACTTGACACCAATGAGCATATCTGACATCACCATATGTCTTCAGATGGGCTAAGTGATCGATAAGAATTAGTAGTCTTATTGTATCATTAAAGCAAAGGTCAAAACGAACAAGTGAACGGGACGATCAATTGATCTCAAATCTACTTGCTGGAAATTGATGCATCGTTGAAAAGAGGAAAAAATTCTATTAATTCGAGATATACAAAAAATTGAGAGTTTTTGGCTTAATCTTGAAGTAATTTAAATGCAAAGTTGTACAACATTGAGAAAAGCTGAAAATCAGTGATAAGAAAATGAGCTTCACAACCGTAAAAATAGTCAAAATTTTATTTTTTTACACCAAAAAATTGGAAATTTAATTTTCTTCAAACTATGAGATGAAAAATTTTCCAAAGTTCTTTCATTTTCGAATAAAAATTAAAAAGCTACAGTTTCCCGATATATTACACTTCCAGTATCCCGTTTTTAAGTGTTTCGTCATGGCGCCTCTAGATGTTGGCCACTTTGAATTTCTTTGCCAATCAACAATTAAATACAGGAAAAATAACACAAGTATATGATAAATTGGAACAGTTAAATTAAATGATAGATTAAAACGGGACTACGAGTATAGTGGGTTGCATAACCAATTTTTGCAAGAAAACTATACTTGTAATCCCGTCTTAAATCTTGTATATATAATTTCAGTGTGCGTCTGTTAGTCCTTTAAAAACGTAAAAATCAGTGAACTAATAACAGTAATATTTGCATCATACATTGGTCTCATACTGTGGAATGTTTATGGCCAACAACCTATTACATAAGTTAATTAGTCTTTGAGTAATTAAACTTCAAAGTTGAGGTGCATGTGTGTTCACGTGTACGTTGTGTATTGCTCTATATGTTGAGCAGCTGATTACTGATGAAATTCGTATGTATTTCATGGCGTTCCTAGCGGTAAAAGTAGGTACTACTAGCGACAAACGTGAAAAGTATGATTATTTCAGTGATATTATTTTTGCAAAATAAGTTTACCAAATTTTCTAGAGGCAGGACGAAGTCTGCCGGTTTGGCTAGTATTTTTATACATTTAAATTCATCGTCCTCATATACCTCATTGAACTTGAAATCCGTGCCTCACATTAGCCTCTTTTGAACTTCATACAGCTCACAAGAATCAATAATGTGTTTAATAGTAGTAACCTGTCCCTCACATGATGTACAACGTACATATTCTCAGTTGCCTATCCGTGAATAGGGTGTCCAATTCTAATTCCGTTACAGAAGTTCCGCTTTACAATCATTGTCAATAAAACTTTAAAGGAATGTAAATTTTCAGAGATTAAAAATAAAAGTAAAAATACTAGTAACAGAAAATGATATACCATAATTATTAATTAATTAAATAAAATAAATTCTCTTCATAGCCTGTCTATAGCTCTGATTAGGCGAACTTGAAATAAAATTTAATTTATACGATAGATAAACACGAAATACAGCAAAGAGTGCGTTACATCCTAAGTTAAATTCCATACAAGAAAAAAACAACCATAAATCACTTTTTTATGCGATGTTGAAAAACAGCATTGGATTCGCATTGTATTTCTATGATTATCATAGAAATACACTTCACCGGTTATATCTATATCTGTAACTTTGCGAAGTTTACTTTTCAGCAAAACATTAAAACAAAGTATAATACGAATCTTGCGCTCAAGTACACTGTGGAGGAGAACACATTCGGCTATTAACGTTTATATGCACTGTAGCAAGAACATAGGTGGTATACGTTAATTATAGGCCTTTGGCGTATGTGCGTAGCTTAAATATAGTCTTATATCTATCTTTGTAATATCCATCCACTAGGGAGATTTAAATGGAAAAGCTACATAAAATTACCCAAGAGCGTAATTTTTGAAGCTATATTTTGGTACTAGCGTGTCTTAACGCACGCCACGCCAAACCATAGCTCGTTTACGGGTTTGAATATACCCTTTGCGAATTCGAGCTATATGAAAATTCAGCTTTCAAAATTTAACGTTAAAATCATTCCGTTAAAACGGTATTTTCAAACTTGAATTTATCCGACGAAAAACGCTAAAGGCTTATTAAATCTTCAACTTGAAACCGTACCGGAGTAATTTTCCTCGTCAACAACTACCGCAGAATATTATTTTAAATATGGCGAGTATTTTTCAAAATGATATATTTATTAACTGGCCGAGATTTGATTGGCGTGAAAACATTTTGTGAACTTTTCAAGAGGAAAACAAGATAATGCACGCGATTCATGTAAATGTCCAGATGTCGCTTTCAACATTTTATTATCACACAACTTCGCTACAAAAAAGCTCGGTGAATAAAAAGTAGGTAATATATAATAACGTCAGCGTTAACACGAATACCAATAAAATCAAGAACACATACCGATCCAGCTAGTTGCTTTTTACATTATACAACGTTAGCGATATTTCTTGAACAATCACATCACATTCGATTTAAATGTTTTACCGCAACCGATGAAAAAAAAAATCAATTAAAAAAGCATTCTCCTCGTAAACTATAGGTAGGTAGTAGGTACTGGGTAGCTCTGGCTAGGTAGTGGATATGCTCAATTGTACCATTGCTATAAATGCTAATTAGTAACAAAATAAAAGAACACGTCGGTATATGCAGTTGAATATAGACGAGTAATTATCTCCGCAGATTTTCATAGAACATTATGAATATAGGTTTGTGCGTTACATAATTTTTAGGCAAATATAAATTTCGAATTATTCGCAATAGTTCACCATACATATCTACACATTTACGGATTACAACACGCTCACTTGATTAGCATAATTTGACAAGTACATTATAGTTAATCAACTCGACAGTGTAAGTATGCTTGATCGAAGTGCAGGTACATACTATATACTCGTACTTCAAATAAATCAATTGGGAACGAATTTTTTACTGAAAATATTTCGAAAAATTTTCCGTAAATATTTCGAGATCAATTTTGATTCCTTACGTGGAAAGTGGTTCGGGTACTTTCGTAGAGTTTCGAGCTCGTTCGTGGACCTTGACGATTTTTCCAACTTACCACTATCAGTACAGTTTTTTTTCACCCGATTCGCTCAAATTTCACCGCAAATGAAATAATGGAAAAAGATATGTTTAATTTGTAATTGAAAACATCTCAAAGGTGAAAACTAAACGCTAATCATAACTTCCACCAATAGCTAAGTAATAAAGAAATACAAACGATTGGCGTTTTTAGTGCATAAAAATCCACACTCTATAAAGTAAAAATCGAAAATTAACAAAGAAAAAAAGTAACTCAAATGACCAGATAATCGATTATATCGCATACATGAGCACCAAATTTAGTTACGTTGACCGAGCCCAACATTTGTTCTAATTCTAATATTATGAATTCTCTTCCCTTTATGATTTGGTGCATTTTCTTTGGCAATACGACCTGACGCAATTCTTCTTGAACCTCTTGTAACATCTGGTTTGCGCCGACTCAATGAAGTAGGCTGAACATGTATTTTTGCTCCGCTTTTAAGGCTATACTTCACAGTGAAAACGACCGTAATGATTTGATCAAAGTTCCTCTCATTCGTGCATCTAACGCATCGCACAAAAAGAACGAATTTGGTCAAACTTATGTCCCCTGACCCGCTCCTGTCTAAACTTTACTCCGGTTTTTCTTCGTAAATCTTCAATTTTTTTGAAATTTTTTTTTACGAATCCGTTTAAAATTACTATAGGAGTGCGGCAATACTAAAGTTTTTTTCAGAAAAGCTTTAGATAATGCGTAATAGTTCAATCGCACTAATTCTGATATTACTCAATTGTCAGTCCATAAATCGAAAAAAGAACAATTATGCCGCACTCTCGAGTGGATTATCTCTCGTTTAAAAAAAAATTAACGAAATTGATGCAATATTTCAGGAGAAAAACCGGAGTAAAGTGAGGTACCTCAGACCAAAAATTGCACACAAAATGTAAACACTGATAAGACTGTGAAGTACAGCCTTAAACCTAATGCATTTAGCAAACGAAATATACACGTCACTGTTTAGAAAATTGAACCAGAAAATCGATTATTTGTGCATACGAATATAAATCCGTTTCGAAACAGTTGGAGTGGACTGAGTCGGTTCTTGAGTCAGTGTAAGTCGACTCAAGTCGGTTTTCGAGTCGGTTCGAGTCCACCCGAGTCAGTTCGATACCTACTATTAAAATTCGATAATAATACAAGCCTTGGGGTTCAAATGAACGAAATGTTATCATTAAATTGAGCGTTTATAATTCTTTGAAAATGTTTTGCATGAATGAGAAATGCGAAGGAAATATAAAGTTTTGTTGACTCGTTGCAAAATGCTTTTAACACTAATCTTCACGCAAGTTTGCAAATTTGTTTTCATTCAAAACGTTGACAAGTTCACAAGCAATTTGTTGAAATTTACGAGACATTTTGCATTGATAAAACTTAGCTACGAGTAATGTTCGCCGAATTAATCATTGTCACGCAATAAGTATTTTCTAAGGTCCTCATAACTTACCAGTTTTTCTGAGGGAGAAAGATACACAGAAAAAGAATATTACTTTCGGTCAAAACATTTAGTAACATTGAACGATTTCATGTAGCTACAGTTGAAAGGTAGAAACGAAAGGTTCTCACATCTTTGTAGTCTTTTTTTCTTCATACCAAACTTTTTGTTCGAGAAACGGATACAAATTTGAAATGATGCGGCGTTTTTCACATACAGAATAGTATTGCATTAAATAAAAGAAAAGTTTTTATTCGGACATATTAAAAAACTTCGGACGTTACAGCTCTCATATAATTTTGGATTACCGGTCACGTTTCTAGCTTACACTTTCACAAAACTATAGACAACATTGTTTCCAAGTCTGCCATTAGTTCAATTACATATATCAAGATAGGAAGAAAAAATGTATGAGAATCTTTGCATGAAAAGCAGATAGTAAATAATTCCTCCAAAGGAATACCTCTACCTACCTACTTCATGATTTTTTCCAGCCAAGTTCAATGACGCATTATATAAAAAGTATTGTATAAATTGAAAGCTATTTAGAGAAGCTCGTTGTACATATAGTCACATATATCAAATATGTTGACATTTTCAAATAAAAACGTCAAAAAAATATGCTTTTTGCCGACAAAAGGCGATCCTCAGCGAATAAATTACCGCATGCCGAACCATCCTAAGCGTGTTAAATATACCTACTACTAAACTGTTAATTCTAACATCAGTTGGTTATTATTAATTACACGTTAATTTAAAAAGGTTGAAATTTTTCGCTCGATTCAGGATTAAAACCAGCATTTTAAAAACTACGTCATTCGACAGCCCTATTTTGAATGTTTTCACAAAACGAACGACTTTTCTCATAATAAATGTGTCTAAAAGGCGTTAATATTTTTAAAGACCTTTATAACAATTACGTTGGTGTCTTTATTTTTACATTTTGCTATCAGCGAGGTCGTACGGTGTCGTTCAATTTGATGTTTTATTTTTTTTCGTAACCCTTGTTGCAAAATACAAATTACAAAGCGAATTCTCGAGTTCAATTCGCCTCCTCGACTTGAAATATCAAAATTTATTCTTGTTTACTCTCTAATTTAAAACTTACGTTTGTAATTCACTAACTAAAGCGAAAAATTCCGAATACCAGCACATAAAATAACAAAACGTAAAAAATAACAAGGCAGAAAAGTTTTTAAGAGTTCGTATCGCAAAGTTCTTTCAACGCTTCAATATCCCGAGCAAAGTTCTATCATCGCGCAACCAAACGCTATTAATTATCCATAGAGAAAAGGACTTAAACTTTCAAATTCGAGCACACAGATAACATTTAACATATCAGCGCTTTGTATACCATCGAGTAAAGCATTTTACGTCTATCATAATACCTCCGTTTATTACATATACCACGGTTACAGTACGACGTATGTAAGCCATTGTGACACGGAGCTGTTAACTTAAAGACGATGACATACATCCTTACTACGTTTCTTTTCCCTTTTTTTTTTTTTCATTATACAGGAATTAATGTTTTCTTGAAAAGAAAAAGGGAGAAAAGGATTACTTCTATACAGGATTTTAAACAGTTCAGGGTTTTATTTTCAACAAAGGGAATTTATTCATTGCGACGTAATTTCGATTTAAAATTTCATCATTGATAATGGTTGTATTTTCTTTTTAGGTATCACGACTTTTTTTCTCATTTTATTGATAATAGCACAATAGACAGACTAAGTTGATTTTTTTTCTCACAAAATGGTACTTTTTTGCATGAAAATGTATACTTAATTTCCAAAATCCACCGCAAAAACAATTATATTAGATTGCTTCCCATCACTTAAAAACCTTTCAGGAAATGAGAAGGGAAAAAAACATTCAAAAGGTAATGGCCTAAGTTGATAGATTTCCCATTCGAATTCAAGTAGTCTTAGTGGTGCGTAATTAGACAGAGTCACTTCATGGCTAATCAGTTTCATGTACGGTATAAAAGATGATAACACCTTGTCTTCCTAATCCCAGCTTAAAACGTTCGTACCACAGAATAATCCCTAAACTTGAAAAATTTGTGAATTTTCGTTCTAATTCTATCTATTTTAGACCGGATTAAAAAGTTGTCAACAGGGGTTGACACCTTTTCAGGAACTAGTCTAGGTTTTCTGCTCCAAATTTGTCAACTTAATTCTGTCACTTTCCACTTGAGCGTTCACCTTTTTCAATTGTACGTTGAAATGTTTATAAAGGTGCGAAGAAGTGATATTCGAAATTATCAGTAAATTAAACCTGTTGCAATAAAAATTGAAAAAAAAACTCTTTCATTTTGATTATCACATTTCTAACTGGAGAGAAATACTTATGCCGAGAAAAGAATTACACATCAACCGGATTTGAAGTACAATTAACATTATTACTATTATTTCCCGATGCAGATGTATGATTAACATTATTACTAGACATAGATGCTACTTTCTCCTTTAATTTTTGAATCTTCCGATCATAAAGTTCAAACTTTGTGACGGTGTTCCCAAAATTTCAGCCAAATTGCCTCCATTTCCAGATTGTCCAAAATCTGTTGTTTGTGTAGTTTGTAAATCTGTTATTTCTTGAAGTTCCTCTCTCTCCTCATTCTCCTCATTGACATTTTAATTAACCCCTCCAACTAAATTCCCTGATCTCAAAATTATCGGCGAATGTCAAATTGACATATCTATATAATTTCTTTTTAAAGTAAAAAAAATTAAATTATAGAGACGTGAACAGTTTTTTCATAATTTTTATAATGAAATTAAGATCAAGAAAAACAAGTAAATTTTCGCGTTTGTAAATAGCACGCATATCACTTCCGTGTCAATTCTTCAACGCGTTGTACCAAAATATCATTAATTTTCAACACCTAGACTCGAATTCTTCCACATACAAACGTCTATCTGAAATTCCGCCATGTTCGATACAATCAACCGATGGTTAGCAAAACGAGATGGTAAATATAAGAAAAGAAATATCCGAAAATGCCGAAGGACACGAGAAATAAAAATAGGAAAATCCGCAAACCGGAGATGCCAACGCGTTATGGGAATAACGGGAACACGTTTCATGAAAAGACTTAGCGATACCACGTGACCTCTTGTGACACTCTCCGCC
>QBDW01004904.1:0-19735 GCA_003261595.1 Maconellicoccus hirsutus
GCACAAATCGCGGTAGCAGCCGCAATCACTTTCGTATCCATTTGTTTAATCACCAATCATTAACACTGAACTGTAATTTAAATACAAATACGAATCGTCAACTAAAGATCGAGCTCAATTTGGCGCGAGTATGTACGCAGTGCCTCGAGTCTCGGGTCTTGTGACACCTCGCCTCGGCTCGTCTCGGCATGTCTCGTCTCGGGTCGCCTCGGCGATAGTGTACTGCAGGCATTATATTTACATTTTCTCATACTACAGCGTGGTAACGTTTATCTTTTTCAGAGCTTTGCTCACTAACGCATTGTTCGCAACCCATTGTATCAACCGGTGCGTCGTAATTGCGTCGCATTTCTCTTACGTTCTCCAAAACTGCTTTCCAATTTGGCGGAGCCCATTTATCGTCTAATTTTATGAAATAGGCGGATTTCGTTTCATTCTCATTTTTACTAATGTCATCGTAAGATATTTCCACGTTCTTTTTCCGTTTTCGTGGGACTTTTGCAACTGATGGAATTATATTATCGGTGGATGAATCGTCGGGCGATTCCCGAAGCTTATCATTGCTGGTGGTTTTTTTGGTTCGTGTTACTCTCCCAGTGCTCATTATGAAGCAAGATGAACAAGTAATAAGTATCATACTAAGTTTTTTGTGACCTTGAGACTTGCACCTTCCAACGCTTGAAAGATACGCCTTGCTGTCGACAACTCTGCAGGAAGTGCGAAATTTGTTTGCATATGTTTACCTGCAATTGTAATGATAGTCTGCTACACCACCAGCTTTGCAAACACATTTATGCGATTTCCCAATTTATAAATCCGACCTCAGTCAATATATTTTCAACCAACGAACCCCCAACTTCTGAATTCAATGATGAATTTTCACCTTGTGGGTTTGTTCCTGAATCTGAAACAAATTTCCAAGATGAAATTCGCAGGAAATTGGAGTACTTACGTGCTATCAGTGTCGATTTTCAACCCGAAATTGTCAGTTATTGTAGTACTCATTTTGGGCATGGCTCAAGTTTAGATCGATGCCGATTAGCTGACGATGAACAAGCAAACCTAGCAAGTACATAGATTTGCCATCAGCAATAAAATAGTTTTATACGGATAAATACTTACTTCTTTAAGTTTGTATGAAAAATTGAAAATAGTGATATTAGTGAAGTATTATTGAGCTGGTATTTCCACTCTCCCTTATACCTATATTACTAGGTACCTATTTTGTAGAACAATGATGATTTATTTGTATTTGATATACTTACCATATTGTTAATGCTGCTGTGCGTAAAAACGGCATTGGTGACGTTGACGAGCGGTTTTCCGCCACCTTTACAGTCGTGGACCGGTTGCGTGCCCCATTAAATAAATGGAGGGGACGCGGAACCGGTGATCGGCCTCTCGATTCGTTAATTTACGAATCGTTAGGGTGGGTGGCGGGAAACTGTTCGCCAGCGTAGATGGTGAAAAAAGTTAACGTTTTTCTCTTCGTTGCTACTTCTTCTGCCATTGCTCTTGAACTTTGTTTTTACATAACTGTTTTTTTGCTTATATTTCAATATTTCAACTTTTGTTTTTTTTTTATATTTTATTCATTTTGTTAACATTTATTAGCTTGTAGTGTTTGGTTTGTTCTGTTCTGCCACTTCTTACTGTAAGTACATTAATCATACACTTTGTTAAATTAATTTGATATTTAGTTGTCTTTTTTGTTTTATAACTTTTATTGTCTACCCTTTAGGTAGGCTCATTGTGAGGCGTCCTAGTAATGAGAATGTTATTTCTTCGCGATGGGTTTTTACTAAGAAAGGTGATTCTGTTTTTAAGGCAAGATTGGTAGCTAGAGGTTTTGAACAATCTGTTTCAGATGATGATATTTATGCGCCAGTAGCTAAGTTGTCTACTTTGAGGGTTTTGTTAGCACTAGCTGTCGAACGTGGTTATCTTTGTGAGCAAGCTGATGTAAAATGTGCGTTTCTGTATGGTCCGTTGACAGATAACGTTTTTATGGAAATACCAGATGGTTTTGATACCGATTATGATCGTGATGAATTTGTTGTCAAGTTGAAGAAAGCGCTATACGGTTTGATTCAGGCCCCTAGAGTGTGGAATGCCCACCTACATGAGTTTTTATCCAGTTTAGGTTTTCGTAGGTCCGAGGGTGATAGCTGTTTGTACATTAAGGAATGGAATGGTCAAATTATCTATTTGTTGATGATTTCTTCATAGTTTGTAGTAGCTTGGAGTTATTGAAGTTTTTCAAAGGAAAAATAAGTGAAAAATTTAAAATGTCTAGTTTTGGTCAGATAGGTAGCTTTCTAGGTATTCGTATTGTTTTCAGTGATAAGTCTGCTGAATTAGATCAGTCAGTTTTAATTGATAAAATGTGTCGCAGATTCGGAATTTCAGAAACGTTGGTAGATTCGCCAATGGAAAAAGGTTTGAAATTATTACCCGTAGATTTAGATAAGGAATGTACGAAGCTGCCGTACAAACGTTTGTAAGGATGTTTGATGTTCATTATGTTAGGTTCGCGACCAGACATCTGTTTTCCAGTTAGCTATTCGAGTCTTTTTCGAGATAAAGCTTCAGATACTCATTTTTATAGCAGCGTTTAAGTACAGGACAGCCTGAGGTTACGGGTTGCATATTTCCATGTTCTGCTTGTGATTTATTTAAAATTTGAATGCTTTTATTATACTGTTTCTGTTTTAATTTCAATTCTAATAATCTGATAAAAATTTTACCTTGCTCAATACGTATGTAATAAAGCGCTTTTGTGGATATATGGATGCCGAAGCAATTTCTAGATAAGTATTTATAAAATAGCTTCGAATATATATTTGTAAAATCGATACTTTGTGAGTTCGTTTATCTTTTACAGGTAATTTGAATTGAATTGAAATATGCTATTATAGCTGTTACTCTGCTCCGGCAATATCTTACCAATAATGCTGAACATGAAGAATTATTATTTATTTATTCTTTATATGAATTACATCACTAGGTAAGTGTTTATTTATTCCTTAAAAGTTATAAAAGTTTATCCAATATACCTGAATATTCTTCGTTTTTTTTTACAGGTAATTAGCTATCATTACATGAAGTACTTAATACTCATGATCTAATCTAACCAAATACTGGCCAAAACATCAACTTCACTGAATAAAATAGAGGAAAAAGAAGAAATAATTGCAATGTAATTAAAGCACACATTTTACAACTGTATCGAACTCTCAATAGATAATCTACTTTACCTTTTACAAAAAAATCACCGAAATTTGGTAGGCGTAATCGTATATCGCATCCTGTCAGAAAAATGATGGGTAATCGATATACGATTACACGCGCGGATTTTTTCTTACTTATTCAGCAAATTAATGTCGATTTGCTGGAAAAGTAGGGAAAAACAATGAGAATTCCGGTAAAGCGGAATTGTCATATCATTATTTGTGTCGTGGTTAATCAAGCAACAAGATGGAATACGTTACGTTAACAATAATTGCTATAATTTTTGGTGTTTGTTATTGGTGGTTGCGCCGAAGGCGAGATAATAAGGATATCACGTAAGTAGATTTTTTTTTTATGGTACGCTTCTTTAATTTAATAACATAATAATAGGTTTTTTTTTTTAATATTACAGCTTTTCTGAATTCAGGCCCAATGGGTCTAGCACTCTGGCTGCGGAGTGCACAAGTGCAAGTGATGAAACCGATTTGGGGGCAACCCCAAATCGGTTCCACTGGAACTACTGGAATGCGGCAGATTGGCCGTACCTGTCCACAGTACGGCGGTGCCGCCGCAGTAAGTATTTTTAAAATTTAATTACAGTTTATTATTTTTAAAAAATACTAATTTATTGCATTTTTTTTTCAGGATTGCGCTTCGAAACAGAATAATTTAAGATTTTAAAATTATTGTAACTTTTTTGTTACAATAAATGATGAAAAATATGTGAGTTTTCAATTTTTTTTAGTAGTAGTATAGAAGTAAGAGGGTACGCTTTGACCTCTAGCCAAAAGGTCAAAGTGTACCCAAGTGACTCCTATACTACTAATCTGTCAAGCCATATCACCTTAGCTGTTATCCAAAGCTGTGAAGAAAATAATATTCAATTTGTATTACTGCCACCGAATGCAACACACGCACTTCAACCTCTAAATGTAGCTTTCTTCCATCCATTAAAACGAGCATAGCGTAAAACTCTTTTCGATTTTAAGAAGAGCGCAAGAGGACCAGTTCCAAAAACTGTATTTCCAAGGCTACTTAAAGAAACGATAGAACAAGTCGGGTGTAAAAATCAAAACAATATACGAAGTGGTTTTACCGGAGCTGGAATTCACCCTCTTGATCCGGAAAGAGTTTTTAAAAAATTTCCACATCTCAACGATCAGAATCTCGGCAGTATAGATGATAATGCTGTAGATAACCATTGGCGCGATTCAGTCACTGATTTATTACGTTAGGGAAAGCATTGTCTCATGATGAAGAAGATAAATATTCTAATTTTCTGAAATCAGTGTGTTATGCGATTGGTGAAGTCCACGAAATTGGTAGATTATTTTCGTTTTGTTTTTTGGTACCTACCTATATCTTTAAGAATGTTTTGAAATAAAGTTTTTTGCAGCTAACATCTCGTTATTTATAATTTTTTTTGCTTATTTATTGTCTGACATCACCTTACAAGTTATTACAAGGCGATTTAAACCGAAAAAAAACGGTTGTCCGACTTGGTACCGTTGAATGTGGTGAAGCCAGACAAATTTAAAAAATAAAAAAAAATTCCCAGTGCCCCTAAAAATTTTTCAAAAATATGATTTTGGTAGCCAAAGATTTGCTCTTTAAAATGGGATAAGAATGACGTTCCTAGGTTGAATCTGTGAGCCACTAGGTCCAAAAAACCTCCAAAATCGTCCGACTTCACCCCACTTTACGGTACAGCTATAAGATTAACATACGAATGCAAAGTACGGAGAGCGCCAGAAAAATACAATTGCCGCAAGCTCCATAAGCTAATACACTTCGCAGAAGCTGCAGCCGCTAAACAACCCGTAAAAAGTAAAGCCACAAAAGCCGTTGAATTGAAAGAACCTCTAAAACCAAAACGTAAAGCTACGGCAGCTGAGTTAAAAATGGTAAAAAGATACTCTACAAAAGCTGCGGAATCAAAAGAACCTGTAAAACCAAAACGTAAAGCTACGAAAGCAGGAAAACCTAAAACTACTGTAAAAAGAAAATCTACAAAAGCTGTCGAATTAAAACCTATAATAAAAATATTTAAAGCCGCAGAACCAAAACCTACTACAAGCATTCGAAAAAGTTTTTAAATAAAATTATAGGGAAATAAATAAAATTCGTCAACTGTTCTACACAGGCGCGGATCCAGGGGGAGGATTTTGGGATATATCCCCCCAACTCCCCAAAAAACGTGAAAAATAAGGTAATAAAGAAAAAAATACACCAATTGTAAAACAAAATATTCTGTATACGCAAACAAAAAAATAATTTTCTCTCAATTCATGTTACATGGGGTTTCTTTCACGTCAGTAGTGTATTGTTAGGAATTCATTCGTGAAAAAAATATCTACCTATCTCCATCCATAATTCCATATCCCCCCCCCCAATTCAATTCTGGATCCGCTACTGGTTCTACATATATAATTTTTCATTTTTTTTTTATTAAATGTTTTCAAAAACAATTCTCCATTTTTATTCGAAAAGAGATCAAAAAAATCTTTAAAAAAAATTAAAACCTTCGATTAAAACACAGCTTATCACTTGAGATTTGTTGTGACCAAAGTGAACAAGCCATCAGCTCCTACGCGCTCTACAGTGGTAGACTGGCGCAATGGTAAAGTTTGCATTACTGCCACTCCACAACCTTATTTATACTCAAAAACGAAAACTTGGTTGAATTTTTTCCGCCGTTTTGCTGATTTGCTTTTTGCTCCAGTCCAATCCTGAGTCCACATGCTCCAATTTCCATTCCAATTTAGTTTGCCCTTTGCCATCATTATTGTGTTACATATTAATTGTTATTTGTTGCGTGTTCTTCGTTCAGTTTCATTTTTATAATTGCATTAATTTCATTGATTATTTTCTTTTAATTCTAAATTTGAATCGTCTGCATCAGTTTTGTTCTAAAAATGGTAAGTACCATACATTACATACTTTTCAATAAAATTATCAATTCATGAGATATAACAGGCAAGAGGCAACAGTTATTATTCATTGTTTTTCGTAGACGATACCAACAGCAAGGAGGAGGACGACCCAGGCTCACAATCTGATGCAATACCATCAAGGTCCACTGGCACAGTACAACAACTGCCAAAATCATATTCAATTAAAAAACCTCGACTAAAACGGCAAACGCTGCAGCTGCAAAGAGAACCAACTACATCAAATTTGAAGTATGTACTTTCTACCTTGTTAAAAGCGCGGAGGTTATTCGAGTCAAATAGGTAGGTCTACTCGTTTTTGTTAATTTTTTATAATGAATGAATGAACACTGCAATTTATAACGCTCTACAAAGAGAAAAGATGCTTGTGGGATGTTTTATCCCCACAATATCATGATCGAAACATCAAGAATAAAGCTTATGAGGAGCTTTTACCTCATATGAGAGTGATTTACAAAAATGCAGTTATTATCGATGTTAAAAAAAAATTAATCGGTTTGGTGGAGGCAGCGGAACCATCGAAGGAATTCGAAAATTTTCTAGACGATTGAGTAAGATTCAATCACCTGGAGTTTGGGAAACGTTTCTCCACACTACTGCAAATAATGTAGCATTACGACATTGTGGCAGAAGTAAGATAAGAGTACAGCCAACTGCTCTATCTAGACGTAAAACAGAATTATTGATAAATTCAAAATAAAGAAAATTTTTAGCTATTGTTCTATCTCATTCTGCAGTGTGAATAATCGCTTCTCAGTCGAAATGTTTGATGTGTGTTGGTGGCTTCTTATTTGAAATACTCTCTATAAAAAGTCGAATCTGTGTTTTATTGTTTTAAATCTAATGATTGTTCACAACTAAAATGTTCATGGGGAAATCACCTAGAAAATTTAGAACGTCACCTTCGCTCATATCACGCTGAAATACACCAGTCAATACTACAGCAATTGGAAGATGCTGATAAAAAATCGAAACCTCTCAATACCAAGCCCAAACTCGTTCACACTACATTGGCAAAGGAAGCCTCTTTTGTAACAACGTAAAAAGAGCAAAAAGATATTGCGATTGAACTGGTTACACATTATAACCTGCCTTTGTGATTTGTGGATTATGCACCTTTCAAAGCATTGCAAAAACCCATTCTCAAACAGTTGGGTCATACTTCTTTCAGTAGACAAAAGTCAACGGCAATAATTAAGGAAAAATCGGTTGCTATAAAAGAAAAAATAAATACTTTGATAGAAAGTAAATTGCTGTGTTTAAAAATCGATATCGCTACCAGACAAGAAAAGTCATTTCTAGGTATAAATCTGCAATTTAAACATGACAACGAGATTCGAATATTCAACATTGGACTGATTGAGTTAGAAGTGAGACATACGGGTGAAAATTTGAAAACAGTAATCGAAGATTATTTATTAAAGTTTGATATAAAGTTGGATCAAATTGTGTCTATAACAACTGATAACGGATCAAATATGATTAAGTGTATAGAATATTACAGTTGGCGGTCATGAAGGGATTAAAACAGAGTGGATACGAGAATTTAATTCTCAAAGTAAGAAAAATCATCGTTCTACTAAGAAATCAAGTCTCTCAAATATTATTAAAAAGTTATGGATGCGAAAAAAGTTCATTCTTAATACAGCAACAAGGTAATGAGTTTTTGTGCTTAGTTTCACTTTTAAATGTACTGAATATGTTTTTGATATTGATCAATTGTTCGTAGATGGATGTCAACTTACGACAAGTTGCTAAGGTTTGTCGAGAATAAATGCTTCGTCTTGAAAATGAACAACATAGATCAGAATTTCTTTTTAACCAAAAATGAATGGAATACAATTGAAAGATCGCATGAAGATTGGGATATTGTCAAGTATGACATTCAAGAAATCGATGATTGTAAAAATGGGATTAATTTAGTAAAACATTGTTTTAATGTAAAAATCGCAAATTTAGATGAACCAGAAAATATCGATGATGCCTTCAAGTGTTCCGAAAGTAAAAAATGGAAAGAAGGAGTTATTGAGGAACTAAATTCTATGTTAAAAAATGAAACTTGGACTAAAATTAAACGAGACGAAATTCCAGACAACGCTTACATTATTGATTCGACCTAGGAATTAAAAATTGAAAATAGAGGGAATAAAAATTGTTTTAAGTGAAGAATTTGAAATGAATTTCTTAGGTAAACCTAAATCTGTTCTTGGGTATGAATATTAAGATTCAGAATAATTATATGTTCATCAATATGAGGACATTTATCGGAAAATTATTAAAAACATATGGGATGCAGGATTGCAATTTGATAAAAACACCCATGGTAACGAAACAAACTCAAAATAGAAATGTAATTGAAAATTCAGATTCAAAAGATGATATAAATAAAATACCATATAGAAATGCAATCGGTAGTCTGTTGTATTTAGCTAGTGCATGTCGACCAGACATAGTCTAGGCAACTCATTATGTTTCACAAAAATCATCTAGTTATACTAGTCAAGACTGGGGAAAAATTAAAAGAATTTTTAGATATTTAAAGGGAACAATGGACTTGGGAATAAAATATGAAGATAAAAGTGATAATATTGAAGCTTTTGATGTCGATACAGGTCTGCTTAACGGTAACCAATGATTGTAATAACAGGTGTTGCTCTTGACCAAGCTTTAACGGGGCGTTAGTGTTTCACGGAGGTTTGCAATAATGGCCCTTACAGTTTGGGAATTGAAGTTACTTATGCAGAAATGCGTTGTTAACTTAACTTTCTTAGGAAGATACATATTTTTTATACTCGTTAGTTGTTAATGTTTATTCTTTTTTATTAAGTTTGTACTCGTCTTTTTATTAAGTTTGTTCTCGTCTTTTTGTCAAGTTTGTTCTTGTTTTTTTGTGAAGTTTGTTCTTGTCTTTTTGTGAAGTTTGTTCTCGTCTTTTTGTTAAGTTTGTACTCGCGTTTTTATTAGTTTGTTCTCGTCTTTTTATCACTCAAATTTTGAATTAATCGACTCACTAATTCAAGTAAACTGTCAAACTTTTTACCATCCAATCGTAAAATATTTCTGTAAGATGTTTGAGACCCAAGGTTTAACCCATTCTCTATCTCTTCGTTTTTCAAGCTTACGTTTTTCTTTTTCAATTAGTTTTTCAGCTTCGATTTTTACTAGAGGCACTAGGCACTGAATTATGTCATTTATATCTTGTTGGTCCATTTTAATGAAGCAAAATTTAAAAAAAAACTCGAACTAAGATAGAAAAAAATAATGAAAGGTTCACCTTTGTCACCTTATCACAGTAAAAAGTGTGGCATTTTTACTGTCTGTGTATAAACGCGGTTTTATGAAGACAGTTTACTTGTTCCCACTTTTTCCACTTTCCTAGGACAGCAAACTGTCCGCGTTTAAAACTACGCTTTAATGGTAGTAAATACACCTAGTACATTCAGCGAGGTAGAAACGATGAACGTAGAAAATAAACAACTTTGGTTGGATGCAATAAGCGCGGAGTTGAAATCGATGGAAAAGAACAACGTTTGGTTAGAAGTCGAATCTGAAGAATCGAAAAAATCAATCGACACTAAACGGGTATTTAGTTTGAATTTGACGGTCACGTCAGATGATTTCAAAGGAAAGGCTAGATTGGTAGCTAGAGGTTTTCAGTGCAGTGGACATGGACCAACGTATGCTCCGGTATCAACAATTACTTTTCAGTTCGAACTTTCTTATCAGTTGCTTTACGCAGAGGTATGAAACTAAAACAATTCGATGTCGAAACAGCGTACTTGAATAGCCCGTTGCTGGAAGCAATCTACATATGGTTACCCAATGGATACAATCCCTCTACAAATTCCAAGGTAATGTTAAAATTGTTAAAAGCTCTTTATGGTTTACCTCAAGCGTCATCAAATTGGAATAAAAAGCTTGACGAAGTGTTGTCGAAATTGGGATTTAAAAGATGCAAAGCTGAAATGTGTTTATATACAAACGCAACGAAGTCGATTATGATCTTGATTTATGTAGATGATGGACTTGTAGCTGGAGTTAAGGAAGTCGACGTGGATTATACAAACCAGCGATACCTGTAATTGTAAAGGCGAAAACGTTCATCACACAAGCAGAGTGTGTACTTCCCGAACCAGAAAGAGCTCAACCAGCCCACCCACCAGTTGCAGCTCCGGCAAGACGAATTCCAGAGCTTCATATAACGAAGTTTGATGGAGACATAACGAAGTATTCCTCATTCATCGCCAGCTTTCAAATGAAATATTGTTCTCTTCGAAGGAAGAACCATTAGCGCGCTGTATGCGAAGTTAAAGGCGCTTCCAGTCGCGACGAACTCCGGTACCAGTTTGCAACACAACTACTACGAAATAGAAAGCCTACTGGGGGCGTTAGAAGCCCATGGGCAAAATCTCGCTGAATTTCCGCCTCTACGTGACGAAGTCAGCGCGATCCGAGAATATAAAATCGGTAATCGCAGTTGCGAATAAATACTCTTGGCAAATACGTACGATCGATATCACTGCGGCGTTTTTATACGGAAAAATTAACCGAGAGGTTTACGTTCGTCCACCGAAAGGTATAAATTATGATTTACGCAAGTTTCGAAACCCTACGTGGCTTTTAAAGCGTGCACTGTATGGGTTAAAAACGAGTCCGTTGATTTGGTACCGTGAACTTGTGTCTGTTTTAACGAAAATCGGTATGACAGTGTCGAGTTTTGATTCTACACTTGCCGTGTATGCGGAAAATCCGATACAGTGTATTGTGTTAATATATGTCGACGATATGCTCATAACTGGAGCGAATCCGGTTTTAATCGAACAAGTTGTTACATCGCTAAAGGATAATTTTGTCGTGAAGGATTTAGGTCCTATTAATAATTTTCTAGGAGTTCGTTTTACTCGTACAGCTGATGTATTTACTCTTGATCAATCCGAGTATATTGATCGTATTATCGAAAAGTTTGGTCTTCGAGACGCGAACCCAGTGAATACTCCGTACGAATTCTCAGAGTCGAAACCGGAGAACGAGATTATTGACTCGAATCTCGAAACTGTAGCGCGTTCAATGATAGGAGCGTTATCATATGTTGCACTCTGGACGAGGCCTGATATCTTGTTCGTCGTGAGTGGTCTCGCGCGTAAACAGCATGTGCCGACAAAATCGCTCTTAGCTGCGTGCAAACGTGTATTTCGGTATCTTAAGGGTTCGGTGAAGGTCTGTATATGATTGCTACGCCGTTTGGTATGTTGCACGTAGGACGTCAACGCGACCGTAGTAATGACAAACCGATCCTTTTTCAAATTTCGCCAGAAAAAGCTATGGAACAGCTGTGCAGTTTGGAAGCGATCGGTATATGTGAAAAGCCATTGTCAATTGTGCAAGAAGAAATGGCTTTGACGCAAATTGTACGACAACATCGAATTCATCGACAATCGTTACCAAATTCGATTACCATGGAAGGAATTTCCACCAAAAATAACAGATAACTTTGGTGTCGCAGTTGGTAGGCTGAAATCGATATTACGACGTTTCGATATCGAATCATTCGCCGAATATGCATCGATAATTACGCAACAGTTAGAATCCGGCGTCATCGAAGAAGTTGAAAATCCAAACATTGACAACGAAGTTCGCTATTACTTAGGGCCAGTTGTACAATGTTTGGTTAAATCATGGTTCAAGTAAACTGGGTTTAGCTGTGTAACCTGAGTTCATCTTCAGGGAGTTGTACAATGCTATTTTAGGTGTGGTTTAACTAAACTGACCTCATGTCATGTAAATTTGGCGTGAGTGTTCATTTTACCATTTCTTCTAATTATTTTCATCTGTGGTTATGCAATAATGGATGATAAGAGATTGTAATGATTGGAACAAAGTCAATTATTTTCTGATTTGTATTTAATTTTTGCACCATGTCAAAACGGGGAAGTAATTTTAACGCTAATGAGCAAACTTTACTAGTTGCTCTAGTGAAAAAATATGCACATATTGTAGAATCGAGGAAAACAGATGAATTTTCTGCACTGTAAGTCCATTTTTAAATTGCAATCATTTTCATTTAAAATATATATATATTATGTTTACAATTATTTCACTTATGTTCATTTCCAGGAAAAAAAGTGAATGCTGGCTAGTAATAGCGAACGAATTTAACTCGTTAACTAGTAATGAATCCCGGGATGTGAGAGTGCTACGCACAAAATTCAATAATATTAAAAAAACATCGAAGCAAAAGTTCGCGGATGAAAAGAGGTATTTGAAAGGAACAGGCGGGGGACCAGCACTAACACCACCTGTAGCTAATGAAACCGATAACCATGTGCAAGAGATTTTGGGAGTTCGTATGACTGGTAACAAATCAGAGTTTGACAGTGATTATCTCATTGATGATATCGAAGTAGAAACTGTCGATGATATACATGGTAAATAATCAAATAAGAATAGGTACAAGGTACCCAGTAATGTTGATAAAGTAATGAAATTAAATATTATTTATAACAGGTGAAGTGGATAACCCTGCAGAAATTTCTGATTGTATCAATGAGCCTGAACAGATCGAAAATATTGTAACTGATGAAGCACTTCCTGGTAATTGTGTATACGATTTTCTGTTTTCATTTATTTTGGTAACTTTATAAGTAGGTACATTTATTTTTTACCACCTTGACAGGTACTAGTGCTAGTGTTAAAACTCCGTATAAATCAAAATGGAGCAACTATACTGCCAGCCAGTTAAGGATGGGTAAATCACCAGCTCTGATATTAGGTTCAAAGACCAGTAAAACAGTAGCGAGTAAAATAGTAGCACCGATTACAACAGTAGCACCTAGTACAACAGTATCACCAAATATAATGGAAGCACCATCGAAACAGCCTTCCTCGAAACGACAGAAAGTATATTCTGATCAAATGCCACAATGGGCCACCGGCAAAGCCTCTTTAAATGCTGCCCAGTACGAAGCTTTTGAAAAAAGACAATGCTTAGAACGAAAAATTCGTGAGGAAGATCATCCAGTAATCACACCTGAAAAATCGACACCCGTACGAATAGTTTTTGATGGTTCGGTAAAGTCAAAAACAGGTCGCAGCCAGAGACGTGCGTCTATGCGTAGACAACGCTTGTGGACATAGACGACATCTACACGTCGACAACAGTAGTCTACAGTCTATACTGTTTACACATCGCGTCGTCTATGTTCACGTTTTTTCAATCTTTTTTGTCCTCGTGGAGTGGTTTTTCATTTCGACTTTCTAAATAAAATGTTATGGATCGATCAATCATCACATTACTTCCTGTCGCGTTAAACCGCAAAATAAATTGTCCAATTCTCGTATGTAATCAGCTAACTTCGTTTCATAAACTTCGTCACCTCCATAATGCAGGAGTCACTAGCCCTTTCGCTACCGCCATCTCAGATTTGGGACACCTCAAAACTTCCCCACAGACCGGCGTCTCATATTTGGGACAGCAGTTACTTGTGCGTTTATGTACTGTTTATCTGTGCCGGGCAATCGTACGGTTGAAATATCGAAGTGGTAGGCACTATAGACACTAGAATTAACAAGATGCACAACTGCTGGTCACAGCGGAAAGGGGAATCATGTAAACTTTGTGTGAAAAGTTACTCCAGAAATTTTCTGTAGAGGCGCTGATCGTTGGTTTCCTTCATGTTTTTTGACTTTTAATAAAGATTTCACATACAACACTTTCGTTTTTATTTTGTTTTTTTGCAACCTCATTGGTCAAAGTCTGATTGATTGTTATCAGTGATATCAGCTGTTTTCAACTTGGCGCCTTTTTTGAAAGTGAGGGAAGATACCTAAAATCAAATAATTTGAAAAATACGTTTCGTTTCTGCTTTTCATCTATATTTTCATCAAATGAAACATTATGCCGTCAAAAAGAGAGTGTTGTGTTAAAAATTGTGGGAAGGTGGGGATGTTTTTATTTAAATTAAGAAAAGTAAGTACAATACAATTCATAATATTAATAATATAATAATTTTCGAAATGACGAAAATGAAAAATCTAAAATCAACATTGATTCATCTTATGCAATTACTATTAGGAATGGGAAGATGATGTCGAGTTAGACGCAAAGAAGAGCACTTTGCAAAAAAAGTGGATATGCAACATCCACTTTGAACCAAAATTTATCACTGGTATTGAACCATTCAAAATCGTTATATACTTCTTCCTCGTGATGAGAATTCACTTTATCTGCAAAGTGTTCAATAACAACAACAACAGTCTAGAAAAAATAAAAAATTTAAAAAAAAACCGCGAAGAGTTTATAAATATTATAATAAAATTATAACGTCGTAAATTTCTATTTTGTTTATTTTTGTTGATTGACAGATTTGAGATTGATAAACAAAAATAATTTAAAAAATTCTGACGTCACTGAGACCCAGCTAATGAAATGACGAATTTTACTTAAAATGCTGTACAAAATATGAAGTATAAAAGTCAAAAAATTTATTTGGAAACCAACGATCAGCGCCTCTACAGAATACTTTTAAAACAACTTTTTACCAAATCCCCTAACGTCTGTGCCCACCAGTTATGCATCTTGTTAGTTCTAGTGTCTATAGTAGGCACAGAACACCCAACCAAACATATTTCGACTCTGGGCTCGCGCAGTGTTACCAACTTCCCACAAAAAAAGTGTATTTTCTGAATCTTATCAGTTTTTTGCCATTTTTTCGAGGAAATTTTTGCAAACGTGTAATAATGCGGCAAATCAGTTGCAAACTTGTTGCTTCACATTCTGAATGATAACAGCAACACCGGCAACACCTGAAACAGCAATTACATCGAGTTTCCCGATTTCGTGATTTTATTCTAATATTTGATTATTTTGTAATATTGTTTCGCTGGGTGTGAAAAAAGGATGTTTCCAAAAGTTCCATGATGAAAAATTGTACCGAAATTTGTGATTTTGTTACCCGATTTCGTGATTTTATTCTAATTTTTGATTATTTTGTAATAATTTTCTCATTTTTTTCGTTTTTTTCTTAGATTTACGTTTGTTCCTCGTTTGTGATTCAATTACGTCCTATTTTTATCGTTTGTAATTCAATTACATGTTGTTTGTGCACCAAATATTATAGATTTCATGATTCATTTTTGACTTTTCCTTACGATAGCCCGGTGTCCCATATTTGAGATAGTGTTTTGGGTGTTGGTGGACCACCGTCCCAAATTTGTGACGGCACGTGACATGACGTTATATTGATGGTAACGTGTCACTAGACATAAATCATGGCATAATATCACATAATAAAGCATTTTCGATCATTTAATCAAAAAAAAAATCCGGTCCATGGGCAACTCCATTTTTTTCGTGGCGGTAGCGAAAGGGCTAGGGGACACTATCAATGACCTCTAGCCAAAAGGTCAAAGTGTACCCAAGTGACTCCTATGCTACTTGTAACAAAGCTAAACAGGCGAAGAAAGAGGAACGAAATAAAGGCTGTATCATAGCTTGCAAACACACCATCGACAGTAAGATACGTAAACTTCGCACCATATCTACCACGACCCTCAACCAATTCCACAAAAGTTTTTAGAACATCTCTGATGCAATCGAAGAAAGAAAATTAAGGTAATTTATGACCCAAAATGTTTTTTAGGGTATAATATTGTAAAAGTCGATGATATGAATATGCTTAATCAAACCGATTATACTGTGAAATTCCTTAAGAGATTTCAGATGTATGATTGTCATCCCAAGTTGACACCTATGGAAACGAATTTATGTATTGGAAAATCCGGTGTTGAAAATGAGTCGTTGGAATTTCGTAGTTTAATCGACGGATTACTTTTCCACGCGAGGAATACGAGACCGGATATCGCCTATGCTGTCAATTACCTGAGTCGATATCAGACGTGGTTAAGTATGTTCACGTGTTTGGTCAGAGTATGTATTAAACTTTCTTACGTTTATACGAAGAAGTCCGGTGACGTTCAACTGGCGAGTCCGACGATGGTAAGTCGGCTACACTCAACGACGAAAATGACCACTGTTCCGGTTGACAAGAACCTCATTTTTGAGGACACGCAATTTAAAGTATGGCTAAGACGGATGAAGCTGGACCTCGACTGCACGTGGGTAAGCGAGACGTTTAGTACACCGGTGAAAAGGGCTATGGCCCTTGACGTGCTCATTAACCACTGCTCGTCAAACGTTTTGGATTTAATCGGAGGTGACTCGCCCTACGAATTTCTGGAAAATAAGACAAAACGGTACGAAACCAACGGCCATGCGGAACGTGTTACCTTGAAGACGAAGTTAGCGAACGTAAAGCTAATTAATTTCAAACAGGCAGAAGACTACTGCGACGAAATTCGTAAATACGTTAACGAGCTTGGTGAAGACGAAACAGAGGAAGCAACTTGGCTTCTGAACGGACTTCCAACGTCGATGGATCACTTAAACGCTGCGGCTAAGGAACAAATCAAACCAATAAAAGTACTGGGAACTTCAAACGGAGAAGAGTGATCGATCCAATTACTACACAAATTTCATCCTTGACAAATACCTTGTATCAATTCATTGGCGCAAAAAGTTATGGTAGTGGAAGAAGTTCAAAGGGAACAGAAGTCATTCCAGTTCCTGAAGATAGATGTGAGGATTTCGCAGCATTTCTGGCGAGGGAGTTGAAAGTGCTACCTCTAGAGGTGCAAAAACAGAAAAAAGTTGAAATGATACGTATTTTATATGAGTAGCTGTAACTTTCATTTTGTTTTTGTTGTTTTTGAACCTCTGGTGCTGATTGTTTATTCTAAGATAAAAACTGTATACATTGAAAAATGCACTCGAGAGCAGGCTAAATGCAGAAAATGGCATGTTTTCCAGACAGGGCGAATTACTGCTTCTAGAAGTCGTGCAGTTTGCTACATAAAATCCCTAGATTCTAATATTTCATTGTTTCAAAGTATTTGCTACCCAGAGAGCAACACATTCAAGGTAGCAGCAACTGATCATGGCTGTAAGCATGAGGTAACAGACATATCCGCATACTTTGATTTTAAAAAAATGGAACATGAGGAGTTAAAAATCGTTCGCTGTGGACTGTTCATAAATGTGAAATATCCATTTCTAGCAGCCACTCCTGATGCAATTGTATCATGTAAATGTTGCACTTTGGGAGTGGTAGAGGTGAAATGTCCCTATTGCTTGCTAGTTAAGGATATGACAGACCTGAAATACTTGAATACAGAAACTGGTACTATCATTATTTCGTTTCCGACCTTTAGTTTAAATGCTACTCGATTTACTGTATTTATATATAAAATAACCTTAATATTTACAGGAGAGTATACTTTAAAAAGGGAGTATGACTACTTTTACCAGATTCAAACACAACTGATTTGTGTAGATGGGGCAAAATATGCTGATTTTTGTATTTGGTCGCCTAAAGAAGTGTATGTTGAGAGGTTTCATGCAGATACCATATGCCAACAGAAGGTAATTCTACGCAGTGAAGATTACTTTTTCAATGCTCTTCTCCCTGAACTTCTTGCAAAGTTCTATGCTAGACAAAAGGCAGTACGTCTACAAAATCCTGCAGTAGCTTCACAAAATCCTCCAATGGCTTCACAAGATCCCATTGCTATAGAAAAAACTCCAAACACTGCTCATCAGATATTTAACGTCGACGAAACCTAAATTAAGACCGTACCATCTCGCAATTCAAAGATTTTTGCACAAAGAGGTAAATTTTTAATCAAATTTTAACCAAAAAATAATTCACTTTTTTAATATGAAAATTGGCATGTGATGTTCAGGTAGAAAGCAGGTAGGAACAGTAGTTGCAGCTGAGCGAGGAGAATCTGTAAGCGCCGTTTTTTGTTTCTGCTGCTAGGTTTTTCGTTCCACCAATGTTAATTTTCCCACGAGTACGAATGGATCGCAGCTACATGAGAAGTACTCCTCCAGGAAGCATTTCCCACTGTAACTCTTCAGGCTGGATGAAAATCGACGCATTTGTAAAATGGTTCAAGCATTTCATTTCATACACACATCCATCAGAATCAAACAAATTGCTACTTATTCTCGATGGACACTCCAGTCATTCAAGTAATCTGGAAGTTATTGAGATGGCCAGAGCAAATCACGTTCAAATTCTCTGTTTACTACCACACTGCACTCATCGGCTTCAGCCCTTGGATGTGGCGATCAAGTATTGCTGTGTGTACCTAAATTCAAAACACAGTGATCTGATCGCTCACAGTAACACGAATAAACATTCAACGTCATATAAAATCAAACAGACTACTTTGCCTTTGCCAGTAAAACCTGTAAGTTTCAACGAAGAACTAGCCAAAAGCGAATACAGATGTGCTCCGTTTGTTTCTTGTCATTCTGCTGTGTTAGCCGCGGATCATTTATCATCAATCATGCAACATCGTGAACCAGAATTGAAATGTTGCCGAACAAAATGTACGGCAATAATAAGAAACGTTTTGGCTCCTCATTTCTTAGACGAATTACTAGCGGATATTAAATCTGGCTCTGGTTCGTATAGCTTACTGTTGGACGAATCGACCGATAACACCGATGTGAAATTCCTTGGTGTCAGTATAGTGTATTTTAATTTTCGTAGAAGATGATTTTGTTGTGGATCCTAACACAGGTACCTATGTTTGTTGTTCATTTACATATAGGGGAAAGGCTCCTAATGGTACGCACCTAGTACTTTAAAAAATCCTATGTTTTTTCTAATGGACCGATCTTTGTAAATTTTTGATATGTTGTTGCCCCACTATTTACCCACATTCCCTAAAAATTTCATGTAATTTGATGCACAACTTATCGACTTATTGAAATTTTAGTGAAAGGGTAGAAAATGGTACTTTCTGAAAAGTGGTCTCCTAATGGTACGCAAACGGGATCCCAATGGTACGCACCGAGTAAAATGAATGGAAAATGGTACCCGATGTTGAAATTAATTGAAAAATTAACAAACGAACTTTAAATTTATTCCATTTTTACTTTAAAATACCCATTGTTTTCTAAATTTATTTAAAAAAAAAAAATTAAAATCTCATTACAAACTTCTTTAAACTAAAAGGTATCACATTTAGGTGCACAACACAATTAAACATCACATTACTTGTTTGGTACTCATTTTTTTTTTTTTTTTTTTTCAAAATAAAAATCTCTTTTTTTTTATAAATAAAACTACATTACTTCTTTAAAACGAAAAAATTAAAAATCACAGTCCTTTCATTTAGTCTGGGAGCCCATCTGGTGAAAGCGACTTAAAAGGGTTGAAATTTGGGAATACATTTTCTTAAAAAATTGCTGAGGAGAGAATTACAAGCCCAATCCCTTCCTCGAAACCGAAAAGGTATTTCAATAAATCGCGAAGCAAGTATAAAACACGTGTAACTTCGACGCATCACCGAATGACTAACGGTGAACCGGATGACGCGATTTCTGAGGCCTGTACCTACGCCACAAATTGAGCTAGACCAATTGTAAAAGCATATTTGGAAAGGAAATTTTATCTACTTTTTGCCTAGTACCCTTATTTTTTTTT
>QBDW01004905.1:0-11473 GCA_003261595.1 Maconellicoccus hirsutus
AAAGGGTTGAAATTTGGGAATACATTTTTCTTAAAAAATTGCTGAGGAGAGAATTACAAGCCCAATCCCTTCCTCGAAACCGAAAATGTATTTCAATAAATCGCGAAGCAAGTATAAAACACGTGTAACTTCGACGCATCACCGAATGACTAACGGTGAACCGGATGACGCGATTTCTGAGGCCTGTACCTACGCCACAAATTGAGCTAGACCAATTGTAAAAGCATATTTGGAAAGGAAATTTTATCTACTTTTTGCCTAGTACCCTTATTTTTTTTTTTTTAATTTTTATAACAACAATTTCGCTTTGAACGTAAACGCGGCGCGAAAACACTCGTTTTTTTCACAAATTTACCCCTTTATCTCGGTCTGGCGCCA
The DNA here is from genome assembly GCA_003261595.1 of Maconellicoccus hirsutus. Taxonomy (NCBI): domain Eukaryota; kingdom Metazoa; phylum Arthropoda; class Insecta; order Hemiptera; family Pseudococcidae; genus Maconellicoccus; species Maconellicoccus hirsutus. The sequence goes on from QBDW01004905.1 coordinate 379, forward strand.
CTTGGGGTAACTTTAGGGTTACGAATCCGGCATATTCCGATTCAGCGTGAAAAATCCTACAAAATGGCGCCAGTTTTAGCCACCACCTCAACTTTTACCCGGATTTATCCTCGAAAATACGTGATTTTTCGTGTTTTTACCCCTTTAACCCCATCTGGCAGCACTTAGGGGTTGTCAGACCGGCATATTCGGATTCAGCGTGAAAAATCCTATAAGATGGCACCATTTTCAGCCATCAACCTTTTCAGTGAAAAGTTCACCAAAAGCTCAAAACTTTGAGTTTTCGCTGTGCTCAAAAGCAGCAACGGCGGATCGGCAGACTGGTGTTTCTGAAAAGGGGGCTATATACACTAACTTTTGGGACAGGTCCCAAATTTCAACCCTTTCAAGTCACTTTCACCAGATGGGCTCCCAGACTATTCTAATAAATTATTTAGCCTAATCGTTTTAGGTGCGTACTATTGGGGTGCGTACCCCAGGAACCCCTTTTTTTTTTAAATTGCAACAATTCTTAAAACACTCAAAGCGATATAATGAAATTATAGAAACCAGAAAGTTATTACTCGTTATGTTATTCTTAAAGAGGATAAAATTCTCTATAAAATGATATATGGTACTTCCTTTTTACTATTTTTCTCGACTTTAATATTTACATTCTTCGGCTTAACTTTTAGCCGGGTACCCGTTAGCGCGGAGATAATGAAATTTATTTTTTTGAAATTGTGATCGTAATATTTTAGATAGGATGACGAACGATGGCTCAATTAACTCGTCTTTGAGTAGGGAATCGAATAAAATCGTTGGAATTGACATTCAGGGTTGCCAGCTAAAAAAAGTTACATTGCGTACCATAAGGAGACTGCGTACCATTAGGAGCCTTTCCCCTATATGGTATCATACAGAAAGACGTGCGAAAATCAATAATAATCACCTTTCGTTATTTGAATTCACAGATTCGGAGCTACTCCCGTAATGTTTACTCCTCAGCAACGGAGATTGACTTTCCGAAACTCGGGGATAAGCTGACAAATTTTTTCGATGGCGGTTTGATGATGAAAAATTCCTACGAGGCAACGTTAAATAATTATAGAATAAAATATAAAACACATTTTACGACGGTTGTCAAAATATCGTTAAAACTACCTGGGCATGGTATTATAATGCGCCTTTTTTTTCGGGCCATTTTCCGACTCGTTTTGGAAGTTCATCATACAATCATCAGTCATAAATGCCATTGCAGTTGTGTACAGTTTTCCACTAGGTAATTCTTTTTTATGAAGCACGTGATGTTGTAATGCTATCTCACCGATGTGACTTTCAAAAATACTCGAACCCGGACTCCTAATGAAAAAAATTACGCTGCTAATTACAATTTCATAACGCTGTTTTTCACAGGGCGATATTTCTTGAATTATTTGTAGGTCTAGATACAGGGTGTTCCGGAGCGGAAGTAAGGCCTTCAACCCAGTAACTATGCAGCATAAACTGAGTCTATGTATGTATGTTTGCCTAACCATCGGGCCAAAGGGGTAACGATAAACTCTTTTAAAAATTTTTTTTAATTTTGTTTACCGAATTTGAGTAATTATACCTTAATTACTTGAATAGGTAGAAATATTCGGTTTGTTTAGGGAGAAAGAGAATTTTGTTTAGATTATTTTCCTGTAGAAGATTGCTGTGCTAGGTCAATATTCAAACCAGTAAATGACAAATTAAAGAAAAAAACGCGTTTCAAATTGTGAAATTTTTATTGAATTATTCAAAAATTTTGGTTCGCTCTTTCCAACGCTGCAAATCTCATCTTCCTTCTATCTTAATTAGGTCAAAAATTATAAAAATTAAAATTTCTAAAAATATTAAAATGAAGTTAATTTTTTGTATTTTAAATTTTTGAATGACTATGGCATGGAACAGGAAGATCTTTCCCACACTCGTCAGAATTATTGGTCATGGGTGAAGTTTTTTCATCAATTTGTGAATGAAAAAAATATCTTCTCATAACTGATCATTTTTGAATAATTCAATAAAAATTATGAAAATTTCACATTTTAAAACGCGTTGTTTTCTTTAATTTTTAATTTATCATCTCGAATATTGACCTAGCGCAAAAATAAATAATCTAGACAAAATTCTCTTTCTCCCAGAACAAACCGCGTATATAATTGCTCAAAATCTGTAAACAAAATTAGGAAAAAAATTTTGAAATAGTTCACCGCGGCTCCTTTAGTTTGGAGGTTGGGCAAACATGCATACATGAACTCAGTATATGTTGCATAGTTACTGGGTTGAAGGCCTTACTTTCACTGCAGAACACACTGTATATTTAAATACGTTAAATCAAGTGGTTTGATTGTCTATACAAGTTAGATTAATTTTGATAGAAATGATAGTGGTTTCTGCCAAAAAAGGATTTTTTTTTTATTTATAAAAGAATACGAACAAGTGCAGTTACACATATCTTACTTTGCATCTGTGTTAGGTTTATTTTTCAACTCTTTGAAATCTTTTGGGCGAGCTGGTCTTTGTCCATCGATTTCATTGACCGATCCTAGATCGTACTTATCACGTTTCTCACCATCGCTCAAAATTTTATTGGTGTTATCAGTTTTGACATGTGGTAAAATAGAAGATGATCTTTTTAAATTTGCTGAATTTCTTTTCATTTCTATTTTTTCCGATATAATTCGACGTTTACTTTCAATATCGGCTTGTGTATCATGTTTACAATACATTACTCGAATGAATAATATCACAGAACAAAGAAAAATAATTATCACCTGTAAAAACGACATGTACTGTGATCAGTATTATGCTTAAATAATAATACCGAATAAAATTAAATGAATTGGCGTTATCAACACTTACCGCAGTTAATAGGATACCAATTAAGACCACTTTCTCCGATAAGAATGTCCCCATTGGTGGTTTCTCAATGGTTAATACAATATCGGTAATAACTTTACCGGCTTTATTTTCAGCCACACACACGTATTCGCCGGTATCTTGCATTTCCAAAGACAAGATAGTCAAATTGCTATAATTGTTGGATACCGAATGAATCAAATAGGATTTTCTATTGGTAACAGGATAACTGAACGTGCCATTGAGTAATATTCGATTTCTCAACGTCCATTTCACGTCCGGCATAGGTGTGCCGCTTATTTTGCAAGCCAACGTTACATTATCGCCTTCGAAAGCATTGATTTCTTTGATAGGCGCGTGTACGGATGGCAAACACGCGAAATCATCGCCCTGTAGTTTTTCCCAAGATTTATTAAAATTATGAACGGGGTAACGGCATACCGGCGACGCACTACTTGATAGGCTACGATCCAGCATCCAGTCTCTAAGCGGTCTCACCACGCAAGAACAATTCAAAGGGTTATCATTTAATTCGACACCATGTAGAGCTCTAAGAATAGTAATTGTTTCGGGTTTCACGTTGACCAAACGATTATTGCTCAGTTTTAACCACTCCAACGTTCGTTGTAATCCATTGAAAGCTTTTTCATCAATTTGTCCCAGACGACATTCCGCTATTTCTAACCGGATCAGTTCGTGAACATAAGTAAAAGCGAAACTACTAATTTTCAAAATTGGATTGCCATTTAATTTTAGTTCACGTAGGCCTGGTATCGGAGCCAGAGCTTGAGACGGTACAGCTATGAAACTATTATAACTCAAATCTAAATCCACTAAATTATTCAGATTTCGAAATGCGTATTTTTCGATTGTCTTGATATTGCAACGAATCAAATGCAACTTTTGTAAATTCAGTAATCCAGCGCGTTCGAAGACGTCGTCATCGAGTCTCAACAACCAGTTTCCGATGAAATCGAATACTAATATACCGGCGTCTAAATTCATCGGTATGGCTGATAAATTTGTATTCGTACACACGACCGATTCCTTTCCATCTTTCCATTTACAATCGCAAACATTCGGGCAGTTGGCATCACAGTTACTTAAAAACATGCACATGATGCAAATTATCCACAGATGATAAAGAATAGAGAATATATCGCGTTTCACACTAAAATTGCGCTGGTTTGGGAACCAAATTTTCATCTCGCAATCGCCACAATCCGCTTTGGTTTATTCATCTCAGCCATGATCGATAAACATCAGAACAGAATAAAACCACCTACAAAAGCGTTCAAAGAAGTTTAGAGCGTTGCTAGATACGTTAAAATAACCAATTATGTAAATTGTAATTTAATGGTGTGGTCGGTATTAACAAACTACCCGCTCCATTTTATTACCAACAGCGTAAGCGTTTAATCTCCCTACATAATTATGTCATCAGCTTTAGGTCAAAAAAGTATTGCTAATTGATAACCAACGAAGCGTTAAAGCGTCAATTTTTTTCTCGTAGAAATGAAAATACCGAGTAGGTGAGTGCTAATACTGAATACGTCTGTGCTCTCTGAGAACTTCATTCGACAATAATAATACAGACGCAATTAAGGAAAACAGAAGGTTTTATATCAAAAATAATATTCCAAAACCTCAAGACGGAACTATGGATATAGTGGGTTGCATAACCAATTTTTGCAGGAAAAAGCACGAAAATCCCTGTAACTGCTCGAGAAAATTAAAATTATCGCTCTGTAGGATAAACAAGTGCATGTTTTAAGATATCATATCAAAAAATTGTCCCATATAATCAACAACTGAAGTTGTAGGATCTTAGAAACCTCAAAATAAGGTCTTGTAACTTCAATTTTGTATAAAATTGAACAATTTTTTAATATAATATTCTCAAATATACACCGGTTTTTCCTACGGAGCGATATTCCACAATTTTAATTTTCCCGTGCAATTACAGGGATTTTAGTGATTTTTCCTGCGAAAATTGTTTATGCAACCTGCGATACCCCTTCATAAGTATCACAATTTTGTCAATGAAAATATTTTATCTAGTATAATGCAATGTCTTAACAATAATTTCAAACTTGGATAAATACTTACATACTCGTCACAAAAACAACAACAGCCACGAACGATGGATCCAAGCATTTGAGCTAACAATCATGATTTAAAATGATCAACATCCGATTCACTCATATCTAAACAAAAATAAAAAATGACAAGTTAGCGTGATGTTAAAAGCAACATTCATCTTCTCGAAATTACAGAAAACATTCTGATCCGAAAAAGCGTTTATAAATATTGATTGTTTTCCAACACGTCTATTTTCAAGGAAAAAAACTAGAAAGTGTTACTCTTTGAGCATTTTCAAAAACATTTCTAAATCCAGCGTTTTACTTTGAAAATTCCAATATCAGGGAAACGTACAAAAATGTATTTATGAAACTTTGATGGTAAATTTCGGTTTCTAAAAATTCGTTATTTCATTTGATATTTCATGCGCGTACAGGATTTATCGAAAAATAAAGAAAACAAAATGAAGAAACAAGAAACCTCAAGTACCTTCAATTGAGTATCTAACCAACCCATGCTCCATTTTCCAATTTCGATTACATGACATTTTCATTTTGATTTAGTGCTAAAGAAGCTGTTTTTATTCGCGAGAATTTTTTTTGTTTTGACACAATATGTGTAGTAGGTAGTAGGTACATGAACAGATAATGCAATCAGGTGTACTTTTCGTAAACATTATATGAAATATTGCGCATTTTAGAGAAAAAAAGTATTCTATTTTGATGTTTTCAACAAAATAAAGATGGTAAAAAAATGTAAATATTTTTACGGGCATAGAAAAAAATGAGATTTAAATACATACAACGCATTAAAACTAGCCATCGAAATCTAACACTCATTTACCTGTAAAAGTAAGGCTACAAAATGTTATTAAGATGATGAAACGAGAAACGATGAAGCTGGAAATTTTATATCCTCGTTAATGAAGGCAGTATTTATTCTCTTTAAAAGTTATCAACCCATAGTAAGTCGCTACACTGGTTGTCTTTTCACAAATGCGCATAACTTGGCAAGTTTTTCGACATCCTAGGTAAAGGTATTTTTGAAATGCCTGTAGGTAGGTACTAGGTATGCAATATATTAAAAATACTTTAGTCTAAAGCTATTATTAATTTTAATAGATATTATCAATTTAACCAAAAATTTCTGATAATAGGTACCCAACCTACCCGCACGATTTTTGAACTAAAACGTCTGCGTTATAAAACACTAAAGTAAGAAAAAATTAAAATAATAAGTAATTCGCTTTGAGAATTAAATTTGACATAATCTATTTAATTTAATCAAAATTTAACTTCAGTAAATAAATACCTAATCGTTTTTATTCCAAGTAACGACTGAAGAATTTTCCGCCACAAAAAAAAACACGTTCACATGTTATTAAAATAAATTTTTAAATGAAATCTTTAATGTAAAATAATAATTCCTGGAAAATTTTCTTCCTTCGATTTCCGATACGTTACGAATTCAACTTGATTTTAGTATTTTGGGTATTAAACAACAAAAAGCACTTAAATATGTGAGAGATATAAATTAAAGACCTTTCCCTCGAACTATTCCTAAACGAAAAAATTTTTGCATTTTGTAAAAATCGTACATCACGATTAGGATTCAGTATGTCTACTTCGACGATAATTTATAACCTAGAATAAAGCACAAGTAATGCCATTCCACTGGAATATTTTTCAAAGACCATTCGATAATAATGAAATATACTTACACTCATGCATAAAATATCTTCTTTCGAATATGACAAGAAAATATCCGCATTTAAATATTCAAATTCACAAAGTAAAAATATTTTTTTATATGTTATATCTACATTCATACTGAAAGTTGGCGGGCTCCCGAATATAAATTCAAACTTGAGTGTAATGGAAGTGAATAAGTGAGTTTTTTCTTTCGATGTTGTATAATAAGTACTGCACACAAATTAAGGATAGATATTTTAGCACAAGGAATCACAAATCTTGTTAGGTAGGTAAACCAACACCATTCTATAACAATTTTTGAAATTTAATTTTCAAATTGACTTTTTAGTTCGTAAAAACTTGATTTTGGAAACCATGCACTTGAAACGAATCTTCGTACATTTGTATTTTGTATACACTCAAGCATCACTAATTTGTTCTCCGAGTGAGATGTACCTAGCTACCTACTCACACCCATAAGTACACTTCATTCGTGTCAACATTTTCAAAAAAATGCAAAAATTCACGCAAGTCTACTTTTCGAGAGACAGGTACGTATTTCATGGAATATAACAGTTCCACTTATTTCTCCCCATTTTAAATACAGTAAAAAAAACTTGACTTCTGTGGTTTCAAAAAAGACGAACAGAAAATGAAAAAAAAGCAAGAGTGATTTTCAAAAGAATAATGAACTGAGTAAACAAAATACATTTTTAAGCGAACTAATACACAATAGTAGCTTCGTTTATACTTCTTTTTTTATTTTTTGAAAAAAAGAATGAGGTCACGGGTAAATTGCGAATAACGAGTTTGTCTTTCAAAGACATCAACTATGATAAATAATGAAAACTTCATATTATTCAATTTCTCCTTTTTCATTTTTCAACGTAATCATCAATTGTCACGGGGTTAAATTTGACTTCTTTTCCTTTCAATTTCTTCAAAATACTTTTTTTAATCGAGTGTCGTATCAAATAATATCGCTGGGTAATGCGCTTGTGGAAAAAACCTTAAAATTGTAGTTAGGCGTCGTCTTCAAAATTCTAACTCATATTTGTATTACTTTTTTCTTATGAAAAGAACCCCAATGGCTGTAATCTCTGTTATAAAATTTTTCTGACGATGACATCAGAAAAGAAAAATGTACTCACTCTCACACGGAGGAAAATTACAAAAATAACCAAGTATGAAAATTTGTATCATTCGCTCGTCTATTCATACATATTTGTTGAAGATACCTATGTTTTAAAATTTCATCTTTTTAATAATTTGAAGAAGCAAGACGTGACGCGGTAATGGTGAATTTTGTTAGAATAATAGCTACAGACGTAATTTTATTTAAATGACTTATCTATAAATTTTTCATATCTAATGTTCTTAACAAAAAAAATTACATGATGCTGTTCAAATGTTTAGCACTTAATTAAAAGTATAAATTAATAACATTTAAAATCAGTCACATCTCGGAAACACTAAAAAAATAAAATAAAATAAAACTGTCTTGTTAAAATGATAAAATTGACAAAAAGTACCTAGGTAACCTGATTTCAACCTTAAAATACCTTTCAACCAATTAACCAATAATCAACTGAGCTACGTGATAAATTCGAGTAAAGGAAGCATTACAGAACTAAAAACGATAAACTTTCAGTAAAGTTGAAAAATGATGGAAAAATTGACGATTCGGCAGTTCAGCGAAAGAGAAAAATTAGCGCCATATAAAAATTTAACGAACACGCCGTATACCTATAGAAGATAATAAAAAAAAGTTGTCGCTTAATAAAACTTAACGAAGTCATCTTCAGCTACGGAAGCTTCAAGATTAAGGAAACGAAAAGATGGGGAGAAAGGAAATTTCTAAATTGAGACTAAAACGCATTTTCTAACAAGTTTTTTTTTTTTAAATTTAGCAAATGAAAAAACTGATTAAAATCTCGAATTTAGAATCGTGGGAGTGTGAAGTTACTTAGTTTAATAAAATACGCTGGCGAGGCACCACTTTTCTCAAGTAATAGGTAGTTCTCAAGTAATACCATGGGTACTACATAGTACATACTAAGAATATGTAGAAAGCTAAATAATAAGTATACAGTTGTTATTTTTTTTTTTCATAAATAATAAGTAAAAAATGTAATCTCAACTTTGATAAATTTTTTTTTCGAGAAACGTGTAATACTACATTTTAATATATAACCTGAGAGAACTACCATCCTTAAGAAGTAAACAAACCTCAAATGTCATCAACGATACCACGAACAAAAAAAATGTTCAAACAAACCCGTAATGGATGTAACGCGAGAAGACCGATTCCTAAGTACAAATGAAAAACATGGCTACGATTTAAAAGCAGTAAGTACAAAAAGTTGCTCTACGTGTTACTAACTCGTATTACCTATTGACATTTCCGCCACCTTATATGTGGTTAGATTAATGCCCCTTTTTTTCTCATCTAGTGAGCACAGAGGAAACAGCTGAGTCGGTTTTCCCTTCACCGCATTTTGCGACGCTTTTTTCGCACCAGTCACGTGAAAAATCAATGACATTGCTGTACATTGATGTTTGTCTACGATGAAATTTCTCAACGGTTTAAATATATTTTTGATGAACTGACTAGAAACGAAGAACGCGCAGTCAATTTTCACCTTTATCTTTTTTTACCACAGCACGTAGGTATAGCTGTTATCTTCAATAAATAGGACATACTATGGAATTATTATAAATCAAAGCATTCAATTCATCAAATATCGAACGACCGAAAAATGTAATAATTTTCTTGAAATCGATCGTTATCATACCAAGTTACCTACCCACACTATCACAAATACAGAGGGTGAGATCGTCGTATGTATAACCGTTTTCCTCCATTCAAATAATCGTACAGTATTGTAAAGCAGGTTGCTTGTAGACGGGACTACCGGTATAGTGGGTTGCATAACCAATTTTTGTAGGAAAAACCACTACTATCCCTGTAATTGCTCCGGAAAATCGTAGTTGCAGATTATCGCTCTATTGGACAAATAAATATACGTCTAAAAATATTAAGTCAAAGAATTACTCAATTTTATGAAAGCAGAACCTTATTTTAAAATTTCTAAAATCCTACAACCTCAGTTGTTAATTAAACGGGACAATTTTTTGAAATAATATCCTAAAACATACAGTTGTTTGTCCGATAGAGCGATATTCCACTATTTAAATTTTCCTAGAAAGTTACAGGGATTTTAGTGCTTTCTCCTGCAAAAATTGGTTATGCAACTCACACATTTTAAACGTAAAAACTTATGATACCCACAACCTACACTACCTAAACGGAATAAAAATAATTATTGAATCATATACTGTAATAATAGATACCTAAATTAATTTTAACGATACAGTATACTGAACAACAAAACACCTGATTAGTTTAATTTCGAGTATCAATGAAAAAGTTCAAGCAGCTCGTCGTTTTTACCTTTTCTTATCAAACACGTAAAAGGTTACTTCCGTATCATACAAAGTACAAAGAGAAACTTTACCTATACCTATATATTATAGCATATAACCCCTTCCTTGTACCAGACAATATCTTGAAGCACACTATTTTTAGCTTTTCTTTGTAAAAAGTAGAAATAAAAAATAAAATAGGCATTGTAAGTACGCATGTATTTCCTCGTACAAAACGGGCATCATTTATGGAAGTGTATACCTCAGAAATTGCTTTCGCTTTTGAAATTAACTTCCGCTTCGAAAATGTTCATCTTGATAAAATTTCACTTTTCGTATTTCCCTATTTTTTTTTCAAAGATTATACTGCATTACTGTAAGTTGTAGGTATAGGTAGTTAGGTACATGATAGAAAAAAGAAGAAACCAGTTTGGAATTTTTTAACTAACAAAAGCAGGTAGGCTGTTTATAAATTTGCATAATTTATATACATTCTGCAAGTGTTTTAATTTTTTCTAAATAAAATTGATTTTTTTCAAGTAGGTTTTTATTCCGGATAAAAATTTGTAAATGGTGGAATAAGGACTCGCTGCTCTAATTATTTTAATACCAAAAACAAACAATTATAGTAATCTGCTCCGTCTACTGTATTGTGTTAGCCTGAAAAGAAAGTGCGAAATGTAGGTAGAGGTACCTATATGTATTTAACTATGTAACGTGAACTGTTATTGAAACACTAGTAGAAGTCAACGTGTACTTTTAATTAATGAAATTTAGATTTACTTCTTCGATTTTTTGAACCTATTCACATAATTTCATTTAAGAATTTTGAATAGGCTCTTTCTTCGTTATTTATTCAACATTTTGGTATTAATATTTGATGTGTATGAAATGAATAGGTGGATACAAAACAAAACGAAGGCTAGGTTTTATGTTTTCGTTATCATGATGGTTTAATGCTTTCCCTGTTACGATATCTCTTCTTCTTGTGATTTCAAATGTTTTTGTTTTAAGTTTCAATCATATACATTTGA
>QBDW01004906.1:0-19528 GCA_003261595.1 Maconellicoccus hirsutus
CATTTTACGACGGTTGTCAAAATATCGTTAAAACTACCTGGGCATGGTATTATAATGCGCCTTTTTTTTCGGGCCATTTTCCGACTCGTTTTGGAAGTTCATCATACAATCATCAGTCATAAATGCCATTGCAGTTGTGTACAGTTTTCCACTAGGTAATTCTTTTTTATGAAGCACGTGATGTTGTAATGCTATCTCACCGATGTGACTTTCAAAAATACTCGAACCCGGACTCCTAATGAAAAAAATTACGCTGCTAATTACAATTTCATAACGCTGTTTTTCACAGGGCGATATTTCTTGAATTATTTGTAGGTCTAGATACAGGGTGTTCCGGAGCGGAAGTAAGGCCTTCAACCCAGTAACTGTGCAGCATAAACTGAGTCTATGTATGTATGTTTGCCTAACCATCGGGCCAAAGGGGTACCGATAAACTCTTTTAAAAATTTTTTTTAATTTTGTTTACCGAATTTGAGTAATTATACCTTAATTACTTGAATAGGTAGAAATATTCGGTTTGTTTAGGGAGAAAGAGAATTTTGTTTAGATTATTTTCCTGTAGAAGATTGCTGTGCTAGGTCAATATTCAAACCAGTAAATGACAAATTAAAGAAAAAAACGCGTTTCAAATTGTGAAATTTTTATTGAATTATTCAATAATTTTAGTTCGCTCTTTCCAACGCCGCAAATCTCATCTTCCTTCTATCTTAATTAGGTCAAAAATTATAAAAATTAAAATTTCCAAAAATATTAAAATGAAGTTAATTTTTTGTATTTTAAATTTTTGAATGACTATGGCATGGAACAGGACGATGTTTCCCACACTTGTCAGAATTATTGGTTATGGGTGAAGTTTTTTCATCAATTTGTGAATGAAAAAAATATCTTCTCATAACTGATCATTTTGAATAATTCAATAAAAATTATAAAAATTTCACATTTTAAAACGCGTTGTTTTCTTTAATTTTTAATTTACTATCTCGAATATTGACCTAGCGCAAAAATAAATAATCTAGACAAAATTCTCTTTCTCCCAGAACAAACCGCGTATATAATTGCTCAAAATCTGTAAACAAAATTAGGAAAAAAATTTTGAAATAGTTCACCGCGGCTCCTTTAGTTTGGAGGTTGGGCAAACATGCATACATAGACTCAGTATATGTTGCATAGTCACTAGGTCGAAGGCCTTACTTTCACTGCGGAACACACTGTATATTTAAATACGTTAAATCAAGTGGTTTGATTGTCTATACAAGTTAGATTAATTTTGATAGAAATGATAGTGGTTTCTGCCAAAAAAGGATTTTTTTTTTATTTATAAAAGAATACGAACAAGTGCAGTTACACATATCTTACTTTGCATCTGTGTTAGGTTTATTTTTCAACTCTTTGAAATCTTTTGGGCGAGCTGGTCTTTGTCCATCGATTTCATTGACCGATCCTAGATCGTACTTATCACGTTTCTCACCATCGCTCAAAATTTTATTGGTGTTATCAGTTTTGACATGTGGTAAAATAGAAGATGATCTTTTTAAATTTGCTGAATTTCTTTTCATTTCTATTTTTTCCGATATAATTCGACGTTTACTTTCAATATCGGCTTGTGTATCATGTTTACAATACATTACTCGAATGAATAATATCACAGAACAAAGAAAAATAATTATCACCTGTAAAAACGACATGTACTGTGATCAGTATTATGCTTAAATAATAATACCGAATAAAATTAAATGAATTGGCGTTATCAACACTTACCGCAGTTAATAGGATACCAATTAAGACCACTTTCTCCGATAAGAATGTCCCCATTGGTGGTTTCTCAATGGTTAATACAATATCGGTAATAACTTTACCGGCTTTATTTTCAGCCACACACACGTATTCGCCGGTATCTTGCATTTCCAAAGACAAGATAGTCAAATTGCTATAATTGTTGGATACCGAATGAATCAAATAGGATTTTCTATTGGTAACAGGATAACTGAACGTGCCATTGAGTAATATTCGATTTCTCAACGTCCATTTCACGTCCGGCATAGGTGTGCCGCTTATTTTGCAAGCCAACGTTACATTATCGCCTTCGAAAGCATTGATTTCTTTGATAGGCGCGTGTACGGATGGCAAACACGCGAAATCATCGCCCTGTAGTTTTTCCCAAGATTTATTAAAATTATGAACGGGGTAACGGCATACCGGCGACGCGCTACTTGATAGGCTACGATCCAGCATCCAGTCTCTAAGCGGTCTCACCACGCAAGAACAATTCAAAGGGTTATCATTTAATTCGACACCATGTAGAGCTCTAAGAATAGTAATTGTTTCGGGTTTCACGTTGACCAAACGATTATTGCTCAGTTTTAACCACTCCAACGTTCGTTGTAATCCATTGAAAGCTTTTTCATCAATTTGTCCCAGACGACATTCCGCTATTTCTAACCGGATCAGTTCGTGAACATAAGTAAAAGCAAAACTACTAATTTTCAAAATTGGATTGCCATTTAATTTTAGTTCACGTAGGCCTGGTATCGGAGCCAGAGCTTGAGACGGTACAGCTATGAAACTATTATAACTCAAATCTAAATCCACTAAATTATTCAGATTTCGAAATGCGTATTTTTCGATTGTCTTGATATTGCAACGAATCAAATGCAACTTTTGTAAATTCAGTAATCCAGCGCGTTCGAAGACGTCGTCATCGAGTCTCAACAACCAGTTTCCGATGAAATCGAATACTAATATACCGGCGTCTAAATTCATCGGTATGGCTGATAAATTTGTATTCGTACACACGACCGATTCCTTTCCATCTTTCCATTTACAATCGCAAACATTCGGGCAGTTGGCATCACAGTTACTTAAAAACATGCACATGATGCAAATTATCCACAGATGATAAAGAATAGAGAATATATCGCGTTTCACACTAAAATTGCGCTGGTTTGGGAACCAAATTTTCATCTCGCAATCGCCACAATCCGCTTTGGTTTATTCATCTCAGCCATGATCGATAAACATCAGAACAGAATAAAACCACCTACAAAAGCGTTCAAAGAAGTTTAGAGCGTTGCTAGATACGTTAAAATAACCAATTATGTAAATTGTAATTTAATGGTGTGGTCGGTATTAACAAACTACCCGCTCCATTTTATTACCAACAGCGTAAGCGTTTAATCTCCCTACATAATTATGTCATCAGCTTTAGGTCAAAAAAGTATTGCTAATTGATAACCAACGAAGCGTTAAAGCGTCAATTTTTTTCTCGTAGAAATGAAAATACCGAGTAGGTGAGTGCTAATACTGAATACGTCTGTGCTCTCTGAGAACTTCATTCGACAATAATAATACAGACGCAATTAAGGAAAACAGAAGGTTTTATATCAAAAATAATATTCCAAAACCTCAAGACGGAACTATGGATATAGTGGGTTGCATAACCAATTTTTGCAGGAAAAAGCACGAAAATCCCTGTAACTGCTCGAGAAAATTAAAATTATCGCTCTGTAGGATAAACAAGTGCATGTTTTAAGATATCATATCAAAAAATTGTCCCATATAATCAACAACTGAAGTTGTAGGATCTTAGAAACCTCAAAATAAGGTCTTGTAACTTCAATTTTGTATAAAATTGAACAATTTTTTAATATAATATTCTCAAATATACACCGGTTTTTCCTACGGAGCGATATTCCACAATTTTAATTTTCCCGTGCAATTACAGGGATTTTAGTGATTTTTCCTGCGAAAATTGTTTATGCAACCTGCGATACCCCTTCATAAGTATCACAATTTTGTCAATGAAAATATTTTATCTAGTATAATGCAATGTCTTAACAATAATTTCAAACTTGGATAAATACTTACATACTCGTCACAAAAACAACAACAGCCACGAACGATGGATCCAAGCATTTGAGCTAACAATCATGATTTAAAATGATCAACATCCGATTCACTCATATCTAAACAAAAATAAAAAATGACAAGTTAGCGTGATGTTAAAAGCAACATTCATCTTCTCGAAATTACAGAAAACATTCTGATCCGAAAAAGCGTTTATAAATATTGATTGTTTTCCAACACGTCTATTTTCAAGGAAAAAAACTAGAAAGTGTTACTCTTTGAGCATTTTCAAAAACATTTCTAAATCCAGCGTTTTACTTTGAAAATTCCAATATCAGAGAAACGTACAAAAATGTATTTATGAAACTTTGATGGTAAATTTCGGTTTCTAAAAATTCGTTATTTCATTTGATATTTCATGCGCGTACAGGATTTATCGAAAAATAAAGAAAACAAAATGAAGAAACAAGAAACCTCAAGTACCTTCAATTGAGTATCTAACCAACCCATGCTCCATTTTCCAATTTCGATTACATGACATTTTCATTTTGATTTAGTGCTAAAGAAGCTGTTTTTATTCGCGAGAATTTTTTTTGTTTTGACACAATGTGTAGTAGGTACTAGGTAGTAGGTACATGAACAGATAATGCAATCAGGTGTACTTTTCGTAAACATTATATGAAATATTGCGCATTTTAGAGAAAAAAAGTATTCTATTTTGATGTTTTCAACAAAATAAAGATGGTAAAAAAATGTAAATATTTTTACGGGCATAGAAAAAAATGAGATTTAAATACATACAACGCATTAAAACTAGCCATCGAAATCCAACACTCATTTACCTGTAAAAGTAAGGCTACAAAATGTTATTAAGATGATGAAACGAGAAACGATGAAGCTGGAAATTTTATATCCTCGTTAATGAAGGCAGTATTTATTCTCTTTAAAAGTTATCAACCCATAGTAAGTCGCTACACTGGTTGTCTTTTCACAAATGCGCATAACTTGGCAAGTTTTTCGACATCCTAGGTAAAGGTATTTTTGAAATGCCTGTAGGTAGGTACTAGGTATGCAATATATTAAAAATACTTTAGTCTAAAGCTATTATTAATTTTAATAGATATTATCAATTTAACCAAAAATTTCTGATAATAGGTACCCAACCTACCCGCACGATTTTTGAACTAAAACGTCTGCGTTATAAAACACTAAAGTAAGAAAAAATTAAAATAATAAGTAATTCGCTTTGAGAATTAAATTTGACATAATCTATTTAATTTAATCAAAATTTAACTTCAGTAAATAAATACCTAATCGTTTTTATTCCAAGTAACGACTGAAGAATTTTCCGCCACAAAAAAAACACGTTCACATGTTATTAAAATAAATTTTCAAATGAAACAATTTTCTTCCTTCGATTTCCGATACGTTACGAATTCAACTTGATTTTAGTATTTTGGGTATTAAACAACAAAAAGCACTTAAATATGTGAGAGATATAAATTAAAGACCTTTCCCTCGAACTATTCCTAAACGAAAAAATTTTTGCATTTTGTAAAAATCGTACATCACGATTAGGATTCAGTATGTCTACTTCGACGATAATTTATAACCTAGAATAAAGCACAAGTAATGCCATTCCACTGGAATATTTTTCAAAGACCATTCGATAATAATGAAATATACTTATACTCATGCATAAAATATCTTCTTTCGAATATGACAAGAAAATATCCGCATTTAAATATTCAAATTCACAAAGTAAAAATATTTTTTTATATGTTATATCTACATTCATACTGAAAGTTGGCGGGCTCCCGAATATAAATTCAAACTTGAGTGTAATGGAAGTGAATAAGTGAGTTTTTTCTTTCGATGTTGTATAATAAGTACTGCACACAAATTAAGGATAGATATTTTAGCACAAGGAATCACAAATCTTGTTAGGTAGGTAAACCAACACCATTCTATAACAATTTTTGAAATTTAATTTTCAAATTGACTTTTTAGTTCGTAAAAACTTGATTTTGGAAACCATGCACTTGAAACGAATCTTCGTACATTTGTATTTTGTATACACTCAAGCATCACTAATTTGTTCTCCGAGTGAGATGTACCTAGCTACCTACTCACACCCATAAGTACACTTCATTCGTGTCAACATTTTCAAAAAAATGCAAAAATTCACGCAAGTCTACTTTTCGAGAGACAGGTACGTATTTCATAGAATATAACAGTTCCACTTATTTCTCCCCATTTTAAATACAGTAAAAAAAACTTGACTTCTGTGGTTTCAAAAAAGACGAACAGAAAATGAAAAAAAAGCAAGAGTGATTTTCAAAAGAATAATGAACTGAGTAAACAAAATACATTTTTAAGCGAACTAATACACAATAGTAGCTTCGTTTATACTTCTTTTTTTATTTTTTGAAAAAAAGAATGAGGTCACGGGTAAATTGCGAATAACGAGTTTGTCTTTCAAAGACATCAACTATGATAAATAATGAAAACTTCATATTATTCAATTTCTCCTTTTTCATTTTTCAACGTAATCATCAATTGTCACGGGGTTAAATTTGACTTCTTTTCCTTTCAATTTCTTCAAAATACTTTTTTTAATCGAGTGTCGTATCAAATAATATCGCTGGGTAATGCGCTTGTGGAAAAAACCTTAAAATTGTAGTTAGGCGTCGTCTTCAAAATTCTAACTCATATTTGTATTACTTTTTTCTTATGAAAAGAACCCCAATGGCTGTAATCTCTGTTATAAAATTTTTCTGACGATGACATCAGAAAAGAAAAATGTACTCACTCTCACACGGAGGAAAATTACAAAAATAACCAAGTATGAAAATTTGTATCATTCGCTCGTCTATTCATACATATTTGTTGAAGATACCTATGTTTTAAAATTTCATCTTTTTAATAATTTGAAGAAGCAAGACGTGACGCGGTAATGGTGAATTTTGTTAGAATAATAGCTACAGACGTAATTTTATTTAAATGACTTATCTATAAATTTTTCATATCTAATGTTCTTAACAAAAAAAATTACATGATGCTGTTCAAATGTTTAGCACTTAATTAAAAGTATAAATGAATAACATTTAAAACCGGTCACATCTCGGAAACACTAAAAAAATAAAATAAAAAAAAACCGTCTTGTTAAAATGATAAAATTGACAAAAAGTACCTAGGTAACCTGATTTCAACCTTAAAATACCTTTCAACCAATTAACCAATAATCAACTGAGCTACGTGATAAATTCGAGTAAAGGAAGCATTACAGAACTAAAAACGATAAACTTTCAGTAAAGTTGAAAAATGATGGAAAAATTGACGATTCGGCAGTTCAGCGAAAGAGAAAAATTAGCGCCATATAAAAATTTAACGAACACGCCGTATACCTATAGAAGATAATAAAAAAAAGTTGTCGCTTAATAAAACTTAACGAAGTCATCTTCAGCTACGGAAGCTTCAAGATTAAGGAAACGAAAAGATGGGGAGAAAGGAAATTTCTAAATTGAGACTAAAACGCATTTTCTAACAAGTTTTTTTTTTAAATTTGGCAAATGAAAAAACTGATTAAAATCTCGAATTTAGAATCGTGGGAGTGTGAAGTTACTTAGTTTAATAAAATACGCTGGCGAGGCACCACTTTTCTCAAGTAATAGGTAGGTTCTCAAGTAATACCATGGGTACTACATAGTACATACTAAGAATATGTAGAAAGCTAAATAATAAGTATACAGTTGTTATTTTTTTTTTTCATAAATAATAAGTAAAAAATGTAATCTCAACTTTGATAAATTTTTTTTTCGAGAAACGTGTAATACTACATTTTAATATATAACCTGAGAGAACTACCATCCTTAAGAAGTAAACAAACCTCAAATGTCATCAACGATACCACGAACAAAAAAAATGTTCAAACAAACCCGTAATGGATGTAACGCGAGAAGACCGATTCCTAAGTACAAATGAAAAACATGGCTACGATTTAAAAGCAGTAAGTACAAAAAGTTGCTCTACGTGTTACTAACTCGTATTACCTATTGACATTTCCGCCACCTTATATGTGGTTAGATTAATGCCCCTTTTTTTCTCATCTAGTGAGCACAGAGGAAACAGCTGAGTCGGTTTTCCCTTCACCGCATTTTGCGACGCTTTTTTCGCACCAGTCACGTGAAAAATCAATGACATTGCTGTACATTGATGTTTGTCTACGATGAAATTTCTCAACGGTTTAAATATATTTTTGATGAACTGACTAGAAACGAAGAACGCGCAGTCAATTTTCACCTTTATCTTTTTTTACCACAGCACGTAGGTATAGCTGTTATCTTCAATAAATAGGACATACTATGGAATTATTATAAATCAAAGCATTCAATTCATCAAATATCGAACGACCGAAAAATGTAATAATTTTCTTGAAATCGATCGTTATCATACCAAGTTACCTACCCACACTTATCACAAATACAGAGGGTGAGATCGTCGTATGTATAACCGTTTTCCTCCATTCAAATAATCGTACAGTATTGTAAAGCAGGTTGCTTGTAGACGGGACTACCGGTATAGTGGGTTGCATAACCAATTTTTGTAGGAAAAACCACTACTATCCCTGTAATTGCTCCGGAAAATCGTAGTTGCAGATTATCGCTCTATTGGACAAATAAATATACGTCTAAAAATATTAAGTCAAAGAATTACTCAATTTTATGAAAGCAGAACCTTATTTTAAAATTTCTAAAATCCTACAACCTCAGTTGTTAATTAAACGGGACAATTTTTTGATATAATATCCTAAAACATACAGTTGTTTGTCCGATAGAGCGATATTCCACTATTTAAATTTTCCTAGAAAGTTACAGGGATTTTAGTGCTTTCTCCTGCAAAAATTGGTTATGCAACTCACACATTTTAAACGTAAAAACTTATGATACCCACAACCTACACTACCTAAACGGAATAAAAATAATTATTGAATCATATACTGTAATAATAGATACCTAAATTAATTTTAATGATACAGTATACTGAACAACAAAACACCTGATTAGTTTAATTTCGAGTATCAATGAAAAAGTTCAAGCAGCTCGTCGTTTTTACCTTTTCTTATCAAACACGTAAAAGGTTACTTCCGTATCATACAAAGTACAAAGAGAAACTTTACCTATACCTATATATTATAGCATATAACCCCTTCCTTGTACCAGACAATATCTTGAAGCACACTATTTTTAGCTTTTCTTTGTAAAAAGTAGAAATAAAAAATAAAATAGGCATTGTAAGTACGCATGTATTTCCTCGTACAAAACGGGCATCATTTATGGAAGTGTATACCTCAGAAATTGCTTTCGCTTTTGAAATTAACTTCCGCTTCGAAAATGTTCATCTTGATAAAATTTCACTTTTCGTATTTCCCTATTTTTTTTTCAAAGATTATACTGCATTACTGTAAGTTGTAGGTATAGGTAGTTAGGTGCATGATAGAAAAAAGAAGAAACCAGTTTGGAAATTTTTTAACTAACAAAAGCAGGTAGGCTGTTTATAAATTTGCATAATTTATATACATTCTGCAAGTGTTTTAATTTTTTCTAAATAAAATTGATTTTTTTCAAGTAGGTTTTTATTCCGGATAAAAATTTGTAAATGGTGGAATAAGGACTCGCTGCTCTAATTATTTTAATACCAAAAACAAACAATTATAGTAATCTGCTCCGTCTACTGTATTGTGTTAGCCTGAAAAGAAAGTGCGAAATGTAGGTAGAGGTACCTATATGTATTTAACTATGTAACGTGAACTGTTATTGAAACACTAGTAGAAGTCAACGTGTACTTTTAATTAATGAAATTTAGATTTACTTCTTCGATTTTTTGAACCTATTCACATAATTTCATTTAAGAATTTTGAATAGGCTCTTTCTTCGTTATTTATTCAACATTTTGGTATTAATATTTGATGTGTATGAAATGAATAGGTGGATACAAAAACAAAACGAAGGCTAGGTTTTATGTTTTCGTTATCATGATGGTTTAATGCTTTCCCTGTTACGATATCTCTTCTTCTTGTGATTTCAAATGTTTTTGTTTTAAGTTTCAATCATATACATTTGAGTAATTACGCATTGAATGAAATTTCGATATGGTTGTTCGGTTACTGCGAGACTTTTTTTCTTCATGGTTCAAATATAGATTACATAATTCATTATAAATTTTATGTCGATAGCATTAACGACCATTTTAATAATGTTCTTACATTCATAAACTTGTACTCGTATGTATCTACATAATATATACTTACAAGTAATTAAACGTGACGTAGATACCTAAATATAAGACCAAAAGAAATAAAGAAAATCAAATAAATTCATCACTCATGTTGAATTCAACGTGAAAAACGCGAATTGCAGTACCTCACTCAAAACAATTAATTTTCAGAATCGAAATTTCACATTTAAAACGAAACAAACCAAAAAGAGAATAATACTCGTGTATTCCGCGAAAATTAAACATTTCAGCATATACAATAAGAAAACATGGTCATTATTGAGGCCAACTTTAGAATTCATAATACCTACATCGAAATAACCCTAAAAATAACTTAGAAGGTAAAGTAGAATCATTTATCATATTTACTTCTCCTCAAATAATCCGTTAAATTTAACCAACACAGCCTACTTTGATAATTAACTTAGTTTGAATTTTTCCTTCAGTTTCAAAGTATAAAAGAGAGGCGTTTTCATTATTCAATGAGTATTAGAAAACAGCCGCAGGTATGAAAAATTTTTAAGTTGTGTACAAAGAAAACTTACAGAATAAGAAGACAAACCTCGCAACCCCTTAAGTGGAAATCTTATAGAGGGTCTATGGGTTAACGTGATTTATCAGCATTCACGCTTGAACAATTTTCAAATATTCTTCGACAAATGAAAGAGATCTCGTTAATTTTATGTTTTTAAGGTTTTATTTTAATTTTGAGCCACACTCTTCTTTACTATTGCTCTAAAAAAAAATAAGTTACGTTTATACTGTAGAACAGTTCGTGCACAATTTATTTGCATTAGGTAGCTTGAATTAAATGCATACTGAACTACAATAGAAAACGAAACTTCAAATGGTAAAAATTTTGACTACGCGTAAATCAAAAAAATTAACCAAAAAATGCAATTTCTTTAGAAAGTATTTTACATGAAGCGAAATAGAAAACTGAATACATAGATTCTCCGCATCTACTAAAATTGAATTACTTTCTTCCATAATTTCATTAAGGAATTCCCAAGAAATTAAATTTATGTTGATTAGAAAATTCTAACGTAGATGTTGTACGATGAGTTACACAATCATATCAAGGTGTAATGCGAGTATTTCCATGATAATTTTCGGGTTTCTATGCATACACAATTTTTGTACCCAAGACAGGCCAGGCAATCACAGTTTTCCACACATTTCAAAAAAGTCAGCGTCAAATAGCAGAGTGGTGTTATTGCGGTGAGAAAATTCACATATAAAATTCTCAGTTTCCAATGTACCTATTCGTGTTGCGTTTTTCGTACAGAACAGAAATAAAAAAAAAAACTAGGTCAGCTAATGTCGGAACGAGTAACGTGACAACAGCCAATTAGGTACAAAAACGTTAAACGTCAGCTGTTAAAAGGCTGATTAAATCTAGTTTTTATGATTTGGCCACAAATAATCTGAATTTTTACCAAGCCCAAAGAAATTTTTCAAATTTTCTCACGGGTAACTTGTAAAATGTAATTCTTTTTTTTTCAAAGCAATATTCATCTCTTAAAAGCTTAAAGATGTACTATAACAAAAAATACATAGAAACTTTTTAACTGCTTCGTAATTCGCGTAGAAAAACGAAACGAAAAAATAAACTGTTTATTTCGCAGATATAGCCACTTGGTTTTTTTACTCTCTTGCTAACCATGCTTGCGCGTAAAGTCAGTTTTTTCTTGTTATATTATTAAAAATTACGAATAAATTTAACATTCCGAGCGTTCCATTTAACGAATCTTTATAAAAGAAGATATAACTTTTTTCATCTTAATTGAAATTTTTTTCTAATAAAATCTAATAAAAGTATAAAGTTATTATAAATTATTTTTAAAGCTTGGGTATTCTTTAGTAGTGAATCTTGATACAAGCTGAAATAGGTATCACGGAAGTAAAGGAATTATTTCTACCTTTGACGATTTTTAATGTAATTCACGCAAGCATGCAATCGTTGCACGATAAACAAATAATTTATGGGTAACCGGCAAAAATTACCGCGGATCGTAATTTCACACTGTGACTGATCAACGACATCTTTTTGCAAGTAATATTATTTTGATCCAAAAGTAAATTCAAGATACGAAGTTGAACCCCACTTAGCGACTAAAAAAAGAGACCTGCATGTGCACATCACAATGAAAGGAATTTTCTTTTTCATAAAATATTATTTTTATATCGTTGAAAACTTCAATAGTTGACGCGGTTCAAGTACTTCGAACAAAATCACGCCGTGAAATAATTTTTATTTTGCTATATCGATTGATTCGATTAAGTAAAAAATACATCAACCATATAAAGAAATATAAACATGGTAAACTTTCAGTAAAAACTGTTTGGATAATACATCTACTCAATATCTTTAATATTTGGACGTTTTATTTGCAGATTAACAATTGCCTGCGGTGTTACTTTTTCATTAAAAATTAAAATTGAAGTTGACACGTCGCTATAGAAATTTTATCTTCGTAAATTAAAAAATTCTCAACTTTTTCGTCTTTACATTATATCAAAAAAAAAGTCGAAATTGTTGAACGGACTTTAACGAGAATTGCTAGGTCTTAGGTCTACAAGATTACTGTTGTCAAGGCGTTGAATTTGAATAAAGCGAACAAAACGAACGTAATGCGACACATGCTCGACGTCAACTTACATATAGAATCATTTTTCATTTTGGTAATTTTTCAAATAAGAATTGTGCTGTTGAGGTTTATGTTTCATTATCGAATAAAAGGTATTAGTTTTTATTATAAGTCAGACCCGAAACATACTCATCTTTCTCGTTAATGAAGCGTTGAATTATATGAATTGAAGGTACATTAGTAAATTAAGAAAATTAGCCTATTTATCATATTACGTAGGTACATTATCGTCGAAAAATGCAAAATTTCATTTCGAAAATTAGAATGTCTATTTTGTATATAAAGCTCTGTATCTACTGAACCAAAATGCTTTAAATTTCAAATACTTATGTGTAATAATTTTTTATAAGGGGCAATAAGAATTTTCACGATGCAGAAAAGTTCATCGACAGTATAACCACCCTATCTCCGAGTTCAACTTATTGAAACCTTCTGTTTTTGAATAATTGAATATGCACGGATGAAAATGATAACTGCTCTGAGTCTTATTTTTATTCAATTTACGTTTATTTATTTATTTATGACGTATCCGCGCGAAGAAGTTCTCACTTCTACTATGATGTAAAATTCAAAAACTAAAAATAATTCAAAACTTACCTTTAAAGTTTCAAATTTATTGTATCTTGAGCCATATTGAATATTATTTCGTTATTGCGATATCTGTAAAAAATAAAAAAACCATCAAGTAGGTACCTATAATTTTTAAATATTTTCAACGGTTTTTAATTTACTCGAAGGTATTTAAAATGCCAATATATAAATAGGTACATAATATACATAATCACTACGAGGACTATTTAATACACAACGTGTATTGGCAGACGATAGAATTAACGATGAATATCATCTTATTTAATAAACTAGAAATATTTCATGTTTGTTCTTCATAATTCCTCACCAAATGTTTCAATTATATATTGCACTATATAGCAACTGAAAGCACGTCAACTTTGTTTTGATTAATTATGCAGAGTGTAGAAAAAAACCTGATGAATGAGAAAGCCTTTTCAGCATTTTGACCTCAAACATGAAGAAACTGTAGACCTATGCGAAGTACAGAAATCACATTAATAACGTCCCCATATCGCACATAATTTTTTTACCCAAAAAAATCAACGATCAAGAATGAAACAAGGAACAAAATTAATTAATAACAAGTTTTTTTTATAACGTGAAGCTTTTCGATTTGTGATAAGTGCATATAACGAAACAACTACAGATTTCGGCGACCAAATTAAATAGTAAAACGATTTCTGTCGTATAAACACTGCACCACTCATTCACCATACAATTCATTTCATCTCCTTAATTTCCGACCACAAGCGCCCTTGCAATTCAAATTAGTTCAGGAATGCATTTGGTTGGTGCGCTAATATCCAAATAGTAATGAATGAAATGCGAATCTCGTCTTGAACGTTTAATTTAGCCATCCCGACTGATTCAGAGATTATCGAAGAGTAGGTGTAACGCTTTTTCAATGAAAACTTCGATGCATTTAAATAGAATCCGTACTAATTTCAACTCGAGAAATAAACCCTAAACAATTAAGAATTCTTTAAATAACGAATAATAAAATTCCATCAGTTTCTTATAAACGGATTACTTTTTCCATTATTCAGTTGGTCGCAATTTTTCAAAATACTTGGATTAGAATTAAAAATAACACAATGAAATATTTAAATTTAAATGAGTATCTGTAGCGGAAAAATTAATTTTCAAGATTTATTTCCATATGTCAACAAGGCAGACTTTAAGAAACTGAAATAAAAATGGGAAATACTTAATTCTAAATTTCTTATAAATTAAAAAATTTGAAAAAAAAAGTTGGAGACAACGCGAATTTCAAAAATATACCGAAGACAGAAAAATAGTAGGGAAATCTTCCTCGTTTGGTCTTTTATAGTGAAATTATTCTGCCCGGAGTAGATAACTTGAACCGAAGTTTGCTTAAAGTTGGTATTCGTCTTTTATCTCATTTTCATATCAAAGAAATTCGTTTGGTCAACTGAGTTGTTAAATAAACTTGCGAGGTAAGCAAAGAATAAAGAATTGTAGAAACCGAAAGTTACCAGGGAAGTTCGGCATTTGGTAACAAAACCCTTTAATCTTCATTCTAACATGCACAAAGCTTTTACCGAAGTTAAATATTTTAGATGTCCGTTCGTCATTATCTGATACTATTGGTTCAGGTGTCATATTAGACCATAAATCTTTTTCGTCGCAAATTATATTTTTTTTCCAGAACTTTATAACACGCGTTTGATCGCTTAAACGATCTCACATGGAATGTACCTGTTTTTACCTAATTTCAAGCGGAAGATTAATGTGAAAATGTATCGCGACAAGTGGTTTATATCTGACTTCAGTTCAATGAATACTATCGTTCGCAGTTTCAAGTCGGTAAACAGATTAAGATATAAATCCATTTGATTTATCACCTTTCAAAGCTTACGATGTGGTTATCTATAAGTCATTAGTCGGAAGAACAGATGATTTATCGCATCTAAGATGGTAGTTATCACATTATTATTAAAATTTTAGAAATAAAAGTAGTATTAGAGTTACTTTTGAAACGACAACAGTAAAAGCACTATTAAATTGTACATGGGTCTAATGACGGGATTACGGGTACAGTGGGTTGCATAACCAATTTTTACAAAAAAAAGTATCAAAATCCCTGTAACTTCCCGGGAAAATTAAAATCGTGGAATATCGCTCAATAGGACAAACAAGAGTATCTTTAAGAATATTATATCAAAAAATTGCTTAATCTTATAAATAGTTGAAATTACAGGACCTCATTTTGCGGTTTATAAGATACCACAACTTCATTTGTTGATCAAATGAAACAATTTTTTGATATGATATTTTAAAGCGTACACTTGTTTGTCCGATAGAGCGATATTTCACGGTTTTAATTTTCCCATGCAGTTACAGGGATTTAATGCTTTTTCCTGCAAAAATTGGTTATGCTACCCTCTATACCCGTAGTACCCATGATAGCAAAGCAAGCAAGTTACATGCCACGTGTCGTAATGTACATTTTTTATAAGTATAATAAATTGCCTATCTCGTTTGCCGTAAATACGCAACGTCAACGAAATAGATGCAAAGCATCTTCGATGGCGGAATTGGGTGAAACGCTAATTTTCCTTCTTTCGGCGATTTCCTTCGTTTGCTAATGTAGTTAACGTTGTCAACTAAATTAGAATAGAATTAAATTACAGATTTCTAATCAGTAATCACACTACACAACACATTGAAAAAGAGAAAAGTAGGCTACAGATAATGCAATGATGAGCTACCGCTTCGAAAGCATCAATACATAAACGTTACTATGACCTTGAAAATAAGCACAATTTCCGAAGATCAAGATATCTTTCGCGATCGTAGCTTGTACTTCGTTTGATAGTAAATTCAAACAAAACTAACTCGAAATCAGCTAATTTCAAGACTATTTTACCGTGTTAATGAGAATTGAAAATGTTCCAGTTGTTTGGAATTTAACGCAACGACTTCCATGGAAATGTGCAATTTTACCTTAATTAAAGCGACAGAACAAATTTTGAAATTACAAACGTATCCGGGTCAACTACTTATCGCGAGGAAAAGTTAACGGGGTTAAATAAGTTGCCTTTACTCTAAAAAATACTAGCATGGTATTTTGAAATTTTCCATAAACACCGACATAAAGATGTTCCAGAAAGACGCTTTCTCGCTAGGATAAAGTTTTTAACCATTCGTACAATGTAAATAAAAAGAACAACTACGTACTATGTAATATGTAAAAAAAAAGAAGATATAAAACAGAAAGTGCTATAGCAGCTTTTCGCGTATTTCACTTTTTTGCCAGAACAAATTGAACACGCGTTTAAAAAAATACTTTTATTTGTGAAAATAATGCGCATATTTGTACTTACGTACCTATGCATAAAAATTCATTTTATTCGGTTAATATTTAAACTTTAGATACGTACTTACATCGTAATTCAATTCAAAACGCATTCTCGGAAATGCTTATAAACTTTTAAAGGTATAATAGTATCTTGTCCCTTTGTTTTTACGTTTATTAAAAATGTAAATTGTCTAAAGCATGTGAGGGACAGTGCAATATACGATGTATCTATATATATAAAGTAAACCTATATATAATACACGGAAATCTGGATAAATATACGGCTTTATTTTGAATATTGTTTTAAAAAACCTATAATAAAGGTATTTATTATCAAAACGAAAGACCAATCGTCTTTAATTTTAAGGGTAACATAAAAAATTGATCTCTATCCCCTCTCCATTGGAGAAAATTCAAAGTACCAATAACCGTCACGCAAAGGTAATTTTCCGGTTGTTTTAAAACACGCAGGGTTGCCATATTGATTAGTACAATCACCAACGTGGCACTCTCGGTATCAGCGATTAAAATTATGACCCATATTTTTGTTGCTGTGATGCATGTTTTGTCCTCAAGTCCAAGAATTCATTAGAATTGCACCGGTTGTAATAAGCATTATGCATAGATAGTAAATGTTACGCTAACGGTAATGATTTTTTGACACGCTTGTGCAATTATGTACGTATTGGAAACTTCTATCATTTAATGACACGTTCTATCCACGATTAGTCTTTACACTTTCATAAAAAGAGAATAGAATCCCATTTGAAGGGCGTTATTTATGAGATGTTGACTTGGCGCGATTGTTAGTAAACGGTTTCTATATCTAAACAGAACAAAGCAATTTTTCAAAATTACTTCGCTACTTTTTCGCCATTTATTGACTGTAGACTGTTGAAAAGAAATTTAGCGGCAAATGGTGCCATTTTTTCCAACTTAATTGAAGGTGTAGAAAAGTTTTTAGCGGAAAAAAGCACCAAGTTAGCTACCGGAACAATGTACGTACTCGCGCGACGTAACAGCTCGTTTAATTTGTTATATTTAGACAAGCTCAATTTATTTAATAATTCTTTCCAAGCTTGTGACATAGAATACTTAGTTGGACAGCAGCTTAAACGCCGCATTTATACACATCGCGTAAATGTCACCTCGCTTGAGCTCATTTTTTGAACAAGCTAAACGAACAATTTAGCATTATTTGTATGATGTACCTAAAACTGTATACGCAGGTGCTATATGAAATTCCAACTCATCAAAAATCATGCCACGTGCTTCATTTACGATGAAATATATCTGTATTTTATAGGTAGTCACGCAAATATGCACCTACTACTCTATAAACCTTAGATCACATTTGTAACATATTAACTTGCGTTATCTGAATATTATTTTTCATGGCTACAGATTATTATTAAGTAAATAGGTATACAATATTTTGTAGCATACTTTTTCTGATAACAAAAAGCTTCAAGTTCATTTCAAATTAGACGTAAAAGTATAGGTCATTTTATGCGAAGAATTTTAAATATAATTATGTACGTCCATCGTCAAAATTAAGTATCCTGAATTTGAGTAATTAATAGGAAATTATACGCTGATTTTCTTTGAAAAACTTGTTTCGTTGATTGAGGCAACGTAAGACTTAAAACAGTGGAAACTTTATTTCTCAGTTCTGAACAATCAATACAGCTTCTTCAAGGAAAGCGTTTGTACTGGGCTTTGTCAAATTGTGAAATCATCATAGCGAAAACGCGACCCACATAAAATTTATTTCAAGGTTTCGAAAAAGTTAACAATCAGATAGAACTGAATATCATTCGGTGAAATACTTCAACTATATTTACTCTATTTTAAAATATAAAATGATTTCATTTAACCAAATTCTACAGTAGGAGACGATTTACTCGCAGTGATAAAATAAAAGGATGAATATGCCTAAATAAAATGTTGACTAATCTCAAAATTATAGGTTAATCTGTAGTTCACCTATAAGAAAATCAGAACCGTTGTAAGCATACAAATAACCCATTTTAGTTATTCAAGGTACATATCGGCATGAAAATACGCTATTACTACGTAAGCCAGCTCTTGCCTGGGTGGTGCTTTTTCAACGAGAATGCAAAGCATTTTCAACAACGATGTAAACTCTCATTAAGTTATATTTTAGGTAAACGTAATTAAAAAGACACAACGGGTCGTATCTGAGCGAACATTTGAAAGGTCCTTCATGACAAAAGCCCATCATATACAACAAATCTCGGCCAGTGTGTTTAAATTAAAAGTACCAAATTACCAATGTGGCGTTCATTTCTATAAATTACACGGTGACGAGCATAAACTGAGAAATTTTCAAAACGTGCCAACAATTTTGTAAAATGCACGCACCGCACGCGAATTCTCAAACGTACCGTAATGTACAGTTTTTGACATCCAACGCCAACTGTTGAAGTCAACCCTTGTTAAATTTCGTTTTCTATTAACATTAATGGTAGCTCTAAAGCTAACATTTGGTTCATGATTTGAAAATTTGTGTTTCATCAATATTTCCTATTTTTAGATAATATGTTTAGGAAAAAAAAAAAACAGTTTTTCAGCGCGAATAAGAATTTATCAGTCCAAAATTTTTTAATTCTCGCTTCGGACATCCCAAGATTAAAGTTTACACATTAAGAAATACTTTAAATGCCATCTTTATCTACATTTTTTTCTGCATACAAAAGTAAGTTGGAGATTTAATAGAATAGTCTGAAGGTGGCGCTTTTATTATCAAACTTCGTGTTTATATGTATTTTGTAATGAACGCACCGGGTGCCTAATTGATCTCAAGTCATCTTTTTAGAAAGTTTTTGTGTAAGAATTTTGG